>WNWK01004326.1:0-142910 GCA_009830355.1 Cherax destructor | reverse complement strand
GTCTTCTTGCTGCTCAAGGGTTTTCTTGCTGCTCCAGGGTCTTCTTGCTCCATGGTCTTCTTGCTGCTCCAGGGTTTCTTGCTGCTCCAGGGTCTTGCTGCTCCAGGGTCTTCTTGCTGCTCCAGGGTCTTCTTGCTGCTCCAGGGTCTTCTTGCTGCTCCAGGGTCTTCTTGCTGCTCCAGGGTCTTCTTGCTGCTCCAGGGTCTTCTTGCTGCTCCAGGGTCTTCTTGCTGCTCCAGGGTCTTCTTGCTGCTCCAGGGTCTTCTTGCTGCTCCAGGGTCTTCTTGCTGCTCCAGGGTCTTCTTGCTGCTCCAGGGTCTTCTTGCTGCTCCAGGGTCTTCTTGCTGCTCCAGGGTCTTCTTGCTGCTCCAGGGTCTTCTTGCTGCTCCAGGGTCTTCTTGCTGCTCCAGGGTCTTCTTGCTGCTCCAGGGTCTTCTTGCTGCTCCAGGGTCTTCTTGCTGCTCCAGGGTCTTCTTGCTGCTCCAGGGTCTTCTTGCTGCTCTATGGTCTTCTTGCTGCTCCAGGGTCTTCTTGTTGCTCCAGGGTCTTCTTGCTGCTCCAGGGTGTTCTTGCTGCTCCAGGGTCTTCTTGCTGCTCTAGGGTCTTCTTGCTGCTCCAGGGTCTTCTTGCTGCTCCAGGGTCTTCTTACTGCTCCAGGGTCTTCTTGCTGCTCCAGGGTCTTCTTGCTGCTTCAGGGTCTTCTTGCTGCTCCAGGGTCTTCTTGCTGCTCCAGGGTCTTCTTGTTGCTCCAGGGTATTCTTGTTGCTCCAGGGTCTTCTTGCTGCTCCAGGGTCTTCTTGCTGCTCCAGGGTCTTCTTGCTGCTCCAGGGTCTTCTTGCCACTAGAAAACGAGCTGCAGGTATTCACACAACTGTTGATGATAATCCTGGTAGGTGTTCTTGATAGAGCTTTGGTGGCCTGGTGGCGAAATTTAGGGGATGGGGGGATTCGAAAGGCCTGGGAGTTATAAAAAATGGAAAACTGAAAAATTATGGAAAAAAAAATTCTTTCCCAAAAATAGTGCATATTACTGGCAACATGCTGATGCAATCAGCTTGTGTTCTATCATATTTCTAAGTATGTTTTTCCAAAAATGTAATTTTTTGGTTCCTGCTGTCATCAAGAGGACATGATGGGAATTCATGTTTTTTTTTTTTTACTCCAAAAATTAGAATTTTTATGATTGTTTCATTCTAAATACACTACATTGCAACTTCTCTGAGGACTCCATTTAAGTGCAGGGAGTGACTGTAGCTCAGTCGCCTGTGGGCTGTCAACATTAGTGGAGGTGTGCAACATACTGAGATTTGGCACGCCATGACCATAGAATTTTACAGGAAACGTAATATATGTATAACTCAGGAATAAGTTATTGACATTATTTTGTTGTTTTGTTGAAAAATATTTATAGGAATGTCATGGTTTTAGCACACATTATTGAGGAATGATGGTTCTACTAAATTTCAGAAGGGATTTGCGATATTTTTTACCGTTTTGTTTTTATTGATTTTTTCCCCCAAAAAAATAAAAAAAAAAAAACTTCAATTTTTTTTATTATGCAATCTATTGACATTTTGCTCATATGACTTTGAAATAAAGATTATCTAGCCCTTTATCTTTCATCTGATGTCAACTACAACATTGTACGTCTTACCAATTTTGTAGAGAAGGTAGTGTTTTATGCCCTATAGAATAGGGCACTATTTTTTTTTCTATCTATCTTTAAGGCAAAAAGTCGCTACAAACACAGTGTGTGGGTTTCAAATGCTGATTAAATCACAGAAATAATTTAATTGAAATTAGACAAAATAACAAAAATAACACGTTCGTCACCCCTTACACACACAGTTCTACTCCTCCATCTCCTTCATGTTGCCCACTTCCCCTCACTACCCCCTCCTACCCTCAGTTAGCTGTTTTGTGTCCTCCCTCACTCCTCTGGCACTGACTTCATGTACAACACTTTTCCCAATTTCAATGGAAGAAATGAAATCCAGGGTCTTCTTGCCACTCCAAAACGAGCTGCAGGTATTCACACACCTGTTGATGATAATCCTGGTAGGTATTCTTGATTAGGGCTCTGGTGGCCTGGTGGCTAAAGCTCTCGCTTCATACGGCGAGGGTCTGGGTTCGATTCCTAGCCAGGGTAGAAACATTGGGTGTGTTTCTTTACACCTGTTGTCTATGTTCACCCATTAGTAAAATAGATACCTGGGTGTATGTCGACTGGTGTGGGTCACATTCTGGGACATTGACTTAATTTGCTCGAAATGCTCAGCATAACAAGCGGCTTTCTATATAGTAGTATGTCATTGATGTCAGCTAGGCCTGTATACCTTGTACGTATTCTTGTAGTAAATATATATATTATTATTATTATTATTATTAGAAGATATGCCGAAACCACAGAGAGGGATACCCACAGCCCCTCTCTGGCAGAGTTGCCCATATATATATATATATATATATATATATATATATATATATATATATATATATATATATATATATATATATATATATATATATATAATTAATTAGCAAGAATTCGTTTAAAATTAACTCCTTTCTAAAATTTGCTCTTATATGTTTAAAGATATATATTTTTCATTTATGTTAATATAAAACTTAGTGATTTTGTACCAAAAGAACATTAGGAAACTTACCTAACCTTATTATAAGAAGTGCAATTTAATTACCATAATCCAACTAAACATATTTTAGATAAGTTTGCAATAATTTAATAAACACAATGAAATATATCTTTTTCGTTAGCTTCACAATGATTTTTGTGAAATTATTGCATACACAAATTTTTGCTTGTCTTATTCGGCAAGAAGATCATTACATTATCAAGGAACTATAAAAATAAAAGATTAACAATCCTTGAAATACAACTTATGTTCTACTCAAGAGTTCAGAATTTAACTTGTCTAATGTTTCTTAAATTTTCTAAATTTTATTAATTAAAAATTAATCCAATTTGTATAACCCAAAAGCAATATTCATATTTTTAAAACTTTATTTTATGAGACTTGATTCAATTATACACCTCTCCTCCATGGATTTAATAGATACAACTTTCTCAGTCTTTTGAATATCAATTGGATGGTCAAAATCTCTCACATGAATAAACAAAGCATTTGAATCTTGTCCTCTTCTTATGCTATATTTATGTTGTTTTAATCTTAGTTGAAGACTTTTACCAGTTTGACCATAATAAACTTTATCACATATTTAACAAGGAATGTTGTAGACAGCCGTCGGCATTTCTGGGGGATTTTTCTATAAAAGTTTTTTGTATTGTATCAATATTTTTAAATAAAACTTTGATATTAAAATTCTTAAGTAGGGAAGGCATATCAACCAAGTTTTCAATGTAAGGGAGAACCAACATATTTTTAGTTGAATAAGGTTGGTTGTCCTTTTTTGATTTGTAAAACGTATTTCTAGCAATTTTAAAAGATTTATTAATTAAGTTTCATGGGTATTTTAGATCCTCAGCTATTTCATAAATTTTCGAGATTTCTTCATCTATGAATTCTGGGTGCAAATTCACAAACGTCTCATAAACACTGATGAGAATACAGACAGTTTAACTTTATCTTGGTGTAAAGAATAATAGTGTACATAGGAAAAGTTATTTATTGGTTTTCTGTAAACTTTAAAATTATAATCATGGTTTGCCTATATAATTAAAACATCCACAAAATGTAATGAGTAATTTTGGTCAAACTCAACAGTAAAATTTAGAGAATAAGCTACATTATTTAATTTAACAAGGAAATAGTTTATATTTATATTCTTAGGCACAGACATAGAATATCAATATATCTATACCACTAAGCACTATTGGGAAAGATTTTGTTGATCAATCTTGTTTCAAAATATTCAATATACAAATTACTAAGGACATGTGAGAGAGGAATTCCCATTGTCATACCAAATTTCTGAATGTAAAACTCGTCATTCAACATAAACTTTGCATCAACAATACAAAGTTTAATAGGTTTAATGATAGTAGGTACTGACACTGGTAAATCGTAATTAATAAGTTCTTCAGATAGGAAACTTAATAAATCATTAACTGGAACTTTTGTAAACAAGGAAGTAACATCAAAACTAACCATACTGAAATCATTTAAATCTGTCAAGGTACTTAATTTATCCACTAAATCTATATTGTTTTTAACATTAAAGTTAGAAAATATTCCAATAGGCTCAAAATATCTATTAACCATTTAGATAATTTACAGGAAACTGAACCTATGGAGCTAATAATAGGTCTGGTTGGATTACTTGGATTGTGTGTTTATATTAGTCCATATATATATATATATATATATATATATATATATATATATATATATATATATATATAATATAGGGTAAAGATGGATAGTGGACGTTTTATTAAAAAGACTGTTAACAGAATCTAAGGGATTCTTTCTAAGTTTAGAATAAGTTTCTGTATCTTTTATAAGATTACTCATTTTTTCTTGGTAATCATTTTCTTTCAAAATTACTATTGCATTAATTTTATCTGTTTTAGTAAGATGCATATTTTTATTATTAATAAGTTTTTCATAAGACTTAAAAAAATCTTTGAGGGCAATTGGGAATATCTTGTTTTTATCATAGAGTTATAAACCAACCCAATACTTATATTTGTTTCATCAATGGATAAATCAAAGGACTTTTCTAAGTCACAATTTCCTCGAGCGGTTGTACTTTTATCTAATATTTCATCTGATAAGTTAATTACAATATTGTTATTGACATGTTTTGTCCAATCACTGTTTTCAATTAAACTGTCTAATTTTCTTTGTAGTTTGTTTTTGAGTACATTACAAATTCTTCTGAGTTTATTATAACAATGATCCAACATATTATGTTTCCATTCTGATGGAATAGCCTGATTAAAGGGGTATTTTTTGTTTCTCAGTATTGTGAACGCCTCTTTCTCTTGTATTTTAGTAATTACAAAATGTTTCTGAAGAAATTCTCATAAAATCATCGAAGGGGAGATCACTCGTGTCAAGGAGTCTATTTGGCAAAAGATATTTGGACAGAACTTGTTCTTTCAAATAGTTTTTAAAAAACTTAAGTCGAATTTTAAGCTTCCGTGACTTAATCAGTGCAGCGGAAAACTGGGAAACATAATAAATAAGATTAGAAAGCTTATCGAAAACATTGTGAAGACTCTTGTGGTGTCCATTGATGCAATAAGATCACAGTAAACAGGTGAAATAACAATATGCAGAATAACCACTGTGAAAAAATAGTGAAATTTCAAGCGCTTTCGTGATTTCTCACATTTCTCATCCAATCAGGTGATTGCTAAGTAACAATTTTATAAACAGAATGTTTAAAAGCCAATTAATATTGTCACTAACTAAAGAAACTCAAGTTTCCCAGACACCTTCTACTGCATTAGAACACATTGCACCAATGTACATTGCTCAGTGTGTTGCTGTATATCTTGGAAGATAGTGATCCATATTCTACTCTTATTGTGATATTTTTTGGTATATAGTGAGTTGAAAGCTGCTCCTCATGTCATTAACTTCATTTTGATTTTAGTTCTAAATTGCGCAAATATGTATTCACAAGGTTCATCAACACTGGTTCATTAATTATTTTTTTCTTGTATAGTATATTACACCTTCATTTATTTGTTTGGTCTGGTGTCTAGGTATGTATGACTGTATTTTCAATTTATGAAAGACTATTGCAGACATAGCCAAGAGATTTTGCTCGTCAATTGCAGCCTGTGCAACAATATCCAGCTTTACTTCCTGCTCTGGATATTGTCTCATTGAGCCGCACTGATTGAGCAAACGAACTGCAAGAGACTCGTTTGCAATTCATTTGGTTGCCTTTGCTATTGCTATGTGTCACGTACATACACAGGAGTAGTAAGGTCCTTCTAATGAACTGGAGTGAGGACAGACTAACTTACAAAGTAGAGCCTCTGCAGTTGCCACTTTGGATAAACCAGTTGTACAGTACACCGAGAACTTCTGCTTCGAAAAATTTCTCTAAACTTGTTCTAGACCTGCAAATTATGGGTGCAGACATTATACTCCACTGCGTCACCTATATTACATCTTTCCTTCTATCATTGTGTATTGCATGGAAAAAGTCCTGTGAGAAAATTATTGTAATAAAAGTTTCAAAACGTTCCATATGTGTCTAATTTAAATATTTCATGGCCTCATAAAGAGCTAAGAGTCCTAGAAATTTTGTCACAGTATGAGTATAGCAGCAGCTATACTGTAGCAGCAGCTATACTGTAGCAACAGCTATACTGTAGCAACAGCTACAGTACTAACTGTAGCTGTTGCAATGAGTGCACAATATCACGATAATTGTTTTCATTAGGTTGCCTTCAAGAGGGAGCTGGACAGATATCTAAAGTCAGTGCCAGATCAGCCGGGCTGTGGTTCGTACGTTGGACTAAGTGCAGCCAGCAGTAACAGCCTCGTTGATCAGGCCCTGATCCACCGGGAGGCCTGGTCATAGACCGGGCCGCGGGGACGTCGATCCCCGGAATGCCCTCCAGGTAGACTCCAGGTAGCCGAGGACTCAAACCAGTGTCGTTTTGGCTCTCCTCACGGTGAGCGAAAAATCCCACAATGCTCTAACCCACAGGACCACCCAATCCTACAAATATCATGCACCCAGCAGAGCTAGGTGTTTTACCGTGATCCGTGGACATACGATGGTGTTGGTGCCTCAGAGCTAATTTCATTCTACCCCCCGTTTGATGTACTAGCCTCCACAAGCAGTGTATGTATTATTGTAACCATGAACGAGTGGTATTTTATCAATAACAACACTGCGACTAGCTGAGGACTCGAACCCGTGTCGTTCTGGCCCACCTCATGGTGAGCTATGTACAATGTCACTGTTATTGTATAAAGAACGCTTATTGTGTTTATAACTGCCGATTCTACAATAGTTCATTCAACCCAAGAGAAACAAGTTACAATGACTCTGGCTTCCAAGCAATGTGAAGAGTTATTTCAGGCTCTAAAGTTGCTAAAAAATCGCGTTTGATTTCTGGGCAGTTCGTATCATCTAGAGGTTTGCCAGTCGGTGCCACGTTAGACAAGTTTCACCCATTGCAACAAATTCTGTAGACAACAACAGCACACTGTTGACAAATCTTTATCACAATGCTTCTAACAGTCCACGAATTCTTAAAACTACTTGTATATTAAATCTTTTAAGGGCATTTGCCAAGACAGACAAATTCTCATTATATGGGAGAACCACCACTAGATCCAGCACCAGAACCACCACTAGATCCAGCACCAGAACCACCACTAGATCCAGCACCAGAACCACCACTAGATCCAGCACCAGAACCACCACTAGATCCAGCACCAGAACCACCACTAGATCCAGCACCAGAACCAGCTCTATGTTTTCCTAGCTGTCAGCAACGCTGATTCCATGAACTCCTTAGGGTACCACAGTTTCAAGGCAGTGTCAAATATTTTTTTCTAATTTCTTCGTTAAGGAACTCAGGGCTGCACATTCGGTAAGTTCTCGGAAACATTGTGAGAAAAACTCTTACTTTGTTTACTCTAGTCACGTGGTTGAAAAAGTAGTAAATGTATGAGCACACATTGGTGGCCTTCCTATATACTGTAAACGTAAACTTTCTATCAACCCATTGTGTCAACACATCTAAGAATGGAAGTTTAGATTCCTCTTGTTCTCCAAGGTGAATTTTATAGATGAGACCAAAGCGTTACGACTTAGTGAAAATGTATTCAGGGTCATATCATTTGGCCAAAGACACAAGATGTCATCCACATATCTGAACCATTTAGCTTTACAGGGCAGGATTTTTTCAACATCCTAGCCTCGAAAAACTCCATATAGATTGCTCAATAGGGGAGACAATGGATTACCTAGAGACATTCCCTGCCTTTGAACATAGTATTTCCCTTCAAACTCAATTTTGCAATCAACTACACACAACTTAATCAGTTCAGTAATGGTATTCTTATCAAAACACAGGGAGAACACATCTAATTCTTCTTGGAAATAAGATACCAGTTCAGGAAGAGGCACTCTAGTGAACAACGCAGTCACATTAAAATTTAATATTGTAAAATCTTTAGACATGTTAACATTTTGCAAATTGTTAATAAGATCAACATTGTTTTTTATGTGAGTTTCACAAATGTTGCCAAGCCACGCAAGCGAAAATTTGTGTATGCAATAATTTCAAAAAAATAATTCTAAACCTAATGAAATATATATATTTCATTGTGTTTATTATTAAATTATTGTAAATTTATCTAAAATATATTTAGTTGGATTATGCTTAATTAAATTGCGCTTGTTATAATAAGGTTACGTAAGTTATTTAAGGTTATTTTGGTATAAAATTATTAATTTTTACATAACAGAAATTTTTAGAAAGGACGGAATTTTAAAGGACTTCTTGCTAATTCACCAATTTTACCTATTCGGCACGATATATATATATATATATATATATATATATATATATATATATATATATATATATATATATATATATATATATATATATATATATATGTATATATGTGCACCTCACTCTGGAGACTTCCTCCAAACAGTTCCCATTTCGGCCATGGGAACACGCCTCGACCCTGTGGCTCTGCGCCTTGCTGCCCCAATTCACACGGAATATACGTGTATTTGCGGCAATGCGCAAGCCGACCAATATGGTCTACATGGTCTTAACTGTTCCAAAACCAAGGGCTGGCATGCAAGACACAATGAAGTCAACGACATCATAAAGAGAACCCTTGCTACAGCTGGATGCCCACCGAGAGAGAGCCCCGATCACTAGCAGCCAACAATACCCACAACCCAGCAAACCGCCCCGACGGGATCACCATCTATCCTTGGAAGAATGGCAAGCTCTTAGCATGGGACTATACCTGTGTGTCGACACTGGCTGACACCTACATCCATCACAGTGTCGGGCGACAGGGAGGAGCTGCTGACCACAGGGAGGAGTACAAGATCGGCAAGTACAGGGACATAAGCCAACAGTATAAATTTGTTCCAGTGGGATCAGAGATCTTGGGATCATGGGGAAAAAATGCAACACGTTTCCTTAAAGAACTGGGTTCCAGATTCATCGACACTACCAGGGACCCAAGGGCAGCCACTTTCATGTTCCAGCGCCTCAGCGTGGCCATCCAGAGGGGAAATGCATGCTGCATACTGGGCTCGCGTCCGGCTTCGGAGGAGCTGGAAGAGATTCATAATCTTTGATATATTGTACCAATGTAATCATGCTCATGTTTGTGTTTTCTGTCAATGTATTCTGTCTATTAATAAAGCACTTGTATTATGTATATATATATAAGATGGGGTGGTAGGAGAAGTGGAATATTCAAATGACTTCAGGAAGAAATCCAAATATTCTTCCTTGAAGCCTTTTTATCCACTTCTCCGAGGCTATGGGTCCCACAATTTGTACCAGAGGTGGACCCATTTTATATTTAATATATATATATATATATATATATATATATATATATATATATATATATATATAAAGTATATATGTATATATTATTGTACCCACGAACCACACAATTCTCAAGAATGACGCATCCAGCCAAGCTAGATGTTGTACCCGTGTTGTTATTGATCAATACCATTCGTTCGTGGGTACAATAATATAAAATACTGCTCGTTGGGCTAATACACCAAACAGGGAGTAGAATGAAATTAGCTCAGAGGCATCCACTTCACCGTTTGTTCTCGGATGACGGGTACAACATCTAGCTTGGCTGGATGCGTCAGTTAGTTTAATATCTTCATTATGCACCCCATACCCATCCTGTGGGTGGTAGTCAAAAGATTACAGAGGTACATAAAGGGTCCAGGGACTGGGCCCCAGGACTGGATGCGTCATTCTTCAGAATTGTGTGGCCCTGTGGACTAGAGCGCCATCTCTCTTTCGCTCACCATGAGGCGGGCCAAAGCAGCATGGGTTCGCTCTGTGCGCAGTGTTGTTGATATAATATATTTTGATTAGGTAATGTCATGGAATAAAAAATCTCAACTATAGGCTAATAGCTTTGATGGGAATTTAATTAGTAAAAATAGTATTAAAATAATAAAACCTGAAAATATATTAAAATTATTATCATATTTTATGTTTATATGGAGGTGATGCTATTTGCAAAATGTTTATATCCATACTATATATATATATATATATATATATATATATATATATTGGTGTGTGTTGTGTGTGTGTGTGTGTGTGTGTGTGTGCGCGCGCATTTGCAGCATGGTTACCATCCTCTTCTGATAGCAACTCTCTCAGGCCAAACAATGACCATCCTGAGCCGATGACTGTTTTAGCTGGGCAACCACTGCTCCACTAGGAGTTGTAATGTCGAGTCGTGTTTACAGCGACTGTTAATGACAGCCATGCTGTGCGAGATGTGTCCCCCGTCCCCTGATGTTTGGACAGCCTGTCGACCCTTCTGTCTGCTGGGCCGCTGAAACGTGTAGTACCCGCTGTAGTTCCTGCATTGTCCCCCTAGCCATCAGCTTTTTCTCCCACCACAGATGGGGTGGAAGGAGTTTTTTTTTTTGTCCCCATATTGCCATAGTATGCGCCATTTCATTCTTCGCTTCACGCCAGCGCCCTGTGCTATGGGAGAGAGTTTTGTTGTTATTTCCACAGTTGTATCGACCTTTAAATAGCGTTCTTGAGCAAAATATGTTCAATTTAAACTATATCTTATTGGTATTCGAGATTGGTGAGTAGCCTTATGGTCATCGTTTCCCCGTCATTTGCTGATCAGATCTGGAACAGAGGACAGCCTCTACCTCATGCTCTCTCTAGTTCACCTTGCTGGCGTTAGCCTGGGTGAGCACACAGATGTGTTTATCTTCAACCCAAGCTAACAGGTGTGTGTGATGTGTGTAATGTGTGTGATGTGTGTGGGGCATGTCATGTGTATGTGTTTTTGTGTACTCACTTATATGTGCTTACAGGGGTCGATTCACAGCTCTAGGTCCGGCTTCTTTGCTGTGTGTGTGTGTACTCACCTATATGTGGTTGCAGGGACAATTCACAGCTCCTGGCCTCGCTTTTTTGCTGTTTCCCGCTACTAGTACTCCCTTCAGAGTCTTCATTCCTAACTTCTAAGGCTAAGAATACTTCCTTCTAGATTCATTGCAGCTTTTCAACTAATTCTAGCCCTTAAAATCTTTAATAACCTATGTTCATTCTGGTTTTACTTGTCTTCCTCTAGTATTTTATATGTTTATCATGTCTCCCTATCCTTCCTTCCTTCAGTGTTCATTGGTTTCATGTCCTCCCTATCTTCGTCCAGTTGTCAGTTGGTTCTCCGTATTAGTCTTAGCTCCAGTATTAGTCTTAGCTCCAGTATTAGTCTTAGCTCCAGTATTAGTCTTAGCTCCAGTATTAGTCTTAGCTCCAGTATTAGTCTTAGCTCCAGTATTAGTCTTGTTTGCTAACTTTTGCACTTTCTACAATTTCTTAACGTGCTTGATGTCGGTTCCTTTCTGGTGCTGCATACTTCAATGTGGACCTGACGTACTAGGTGTGTGTGTGTACTCATCTATTTGTATTCACCTATTTGTGGTTGCAGGGGTCGAGGCATAGCTCCTGGCCCCGCCTCTTCACTGATTGCTACTAGGTCCTTTCTCTCCCTGCTCCATGAGCTTTATCAAACCTCGTCTTAAAACTATGTATGGTTCCTGCCTCCACTACGTCGCTTTCTAGGCTATTCCACTTCCTGACAACTCTATGACTGAGAAATACTTCCTAACATCCCTTTGACTCATAAGAGTCTTCAACTTCCAACTGTGACCCCTTGTTTCTGTGTCCCCTCTATGGAACATTTTGTCTCTGTCCACCTTATCTATTCCTCGCAGTATTTTATATGTCGTTATCATGTCTCCCCTAACCCTCCTGTCCTCTAGTGTCGTCAGGCCGATTTCCCTTAACCTTTCTTCGTAGGACAATCCCCTTAGCTCTGGGACTAGTCTTGTTGCAAACCTTTGCACTTTCTCTAATTTCTTGACGTGCTTGACCAGGTGTGGGTTCCAAACTGGTGCTGCATACTCAAGTATGGGCCTGACGTATATGGTGTACAGAGTCTTGAATGATTCCTTAGTGAGGTATTGGAAGGCTATTCTTAGGTTTGCCAGCCGCCCGTATGCTGCAGCAGTTATCTGATTGATGTGTGCCTCAGGAGATGTGCTCGGTATTATACTCACCCCAAGATCTTTTTCCTTGAGTGAGGTTTGCAGTCTTTGGCCATCTAGACTATACTCGGTCTGCGGCTTTCTTTGCCCTTCCCCGATCTTCATGACTTTACATTTGGCAGGGTTAAATTCAAGGAGCCAGTTACTGGACCAGGCTTGTAGCCTGTCCAGGTCTCTTTGTAGTCCTGCCTGATCCTCCACTGATTTAATTCTTCTCATTAACTTCACATCATCTGCAAACAGGGACACTTCTGAGTCTATCCCTTCCGTTATGTCATTCACATATAACAAAAACAGTACAGGTTCTAAGACTGACCCTTGTGGAACCCCACTCGTCACAGGTGCCCACTCTGACACCTCGTCACGTACCATGACTCGTTGTTGCCTCCCTGTCAGATATTCTCTGATCCATTGCAGTGCCTTTCCTGTTACGTGTGCCTGATCCTCTAGCTTTGGCATTAACCTCTTGTGAGGAACTGTGTTGAACGCCTTCTTGCAGTCCAAGAAAATGCAGTCTATCCACCCCTCTCTCTCGTGTCATACTTCTGTTACCTTGTCATAAAACTCCAGTAGGTTTGTGACACAGGATTTTCCTTCCCTGAAACCGTGCTGGTTGTCGTTTATAAGCTTGTGTCTTTCTAGGTGCTCCACCACTCTCCTCCTGATGATCTTCTCCATGACTTTGCATACTATACACGTCAGTGACACAGGTCTGTAGTTTAATGCCTCGTGTCTGTCTCCTTTCTTAAAAATTGGGACTACATTTGCCATCTTCCACGCCTCAGGTAGTTGCCCAGTTTCAATGGATGTGTTGAAGATTTGTGTTAGTGGCACACTTAACATCTCTGCTCCCTCTTTAAGGACCCACGGAGAAATGTTGTCCGGTCCCACCGCTTTTGAGGTATCGAGTTCACATAGCAGCTTCTTCACCTCCTCCTCGGTTGTGTGTATTTCATCCAGCACTTGTTGGTATACCTCCCTATTCTGAATTCCTGGAGTCCTTCCTGTCTCCTCTGTAAATACTTCTTTAAATCTCATGTTGAGCTCCTCACATACCTCTTGGTCGTTTCTTGTGAACTCCCCACCTTCCTTCCTCAGCCTGATTACCTGGTCCTTGACTGTTGTTTTCCTCCTGATGTAGCTATACAACAGCTTCGGGTCAGACTTGACTTTCGATGCTATATCATTTTCATATTGTCGCTGAGCGTCCCTTCTTACCTGTGCATATTCGTTTCTGGCTCTTCGGCTAATCTCTTTATTTTCCTGGGTCCTTTGTCTTCTGTACTTTTTCCATTCTCTATTACACTCAGTTTTGCCTCCCTACACCTCTGGGTGAACCAAGGACTCGTTCTGGTCTTCCCATTACTTCTGTTTCCTTGGGGACAAACCTCTCCTCTGCCTCTTTGCATTTGGTTGTCACATATTCCATCATTTCTTTTACTGGTTTTCCTGCCAATTCTCTCTCCCACTGAACGTCTTGTAGGAAGTTGCTCATGCCTGTGTAGTCCCCCTTTTGTAGTTTCGTTTCTCCTTCCTATTCCTGCTCCCTCTCCACTTGTAGCTCAACTATATAATCAAAACACAGAACCAAATGATCACTAGCTCCAAGGGGCCTTTCATACGTGATATCCTCGATGTCCGAACTACTCAAGGTGAATACTAGGTCCAGTCTTGCTGGATCATCCCCACCTCTCTCTGGTAGTGTCTCTAACATGTTGATGCATGAGGTTTTCCAGTACCACATCCATCATCTTGGCTCTCCATGATTCAGGACCCCGTGGGCTCCAGGTTTTCCCAATCAATCTCCTTGTGATTGAAATCACCCATAACTAGTAACTTTGCTCTCCCCATGTGGGCTCTTCTAGCTACCTCGGCTAGTGTGTCTACCATTGCTCTGTTGCTCTCGTCGTATTCTTCTCTTGGCCTCCTGCAGTTCTGTGGCGGGTTGTACATTACAGCAATTACCACCTTATGGCCCTCAGACTGAATTGTTCCTACTATGTAGTCCCTTTCGCCCATTCCATCCATTCCTTCCACTTCCTCAAATCCCCACCTGTTCTTAATGAGCAGTGCAACTCCTCCTCTCCCTCTGCTCCTTCTATCTTTCCTGAGGATTTGATATCCGGGTGGAAAGATTGCATCTGTTATCATCCTGGTGAGTTTCGCTTCTGTGAGTGCTATTATGTCTGGGGATGTCTCCTTTATTCTTTCATGCCACTCCTCACATTTATTTGTTATACCATCTGCATTTGTATACCAAACCTTCAACTTCTTTTCTAAAACCGTAGTCTGGGGGGTACGTTGGGGTTGTGTGTGTGTGTGTGTGTGGAACTATATGTGTGTGGACTTATTGTGTGAAAAGTAGTGGTGAAATTGTGTTATGGTGTATGAGTGTGTATGTATGTATGTGGGGTCTGCGAGTAACACGTGGTCTACAGTGCTCCTCTACCTGGCCTGACCTGACACACCTGATCTACCAGTTAACGTATTCTATGATTCACCTGTCTGCTCTCCCTTTTCTACTAGAAATTACCAATTGCTATTTGTTACCAAGTACTTGATATCCTATTCCTTATCTTACTATTAGAGTTGACCGTTCACAAACAGCTTAGCGGTTAGGTAATTGGAACTTACACCCGACACCCCGAAAACCACGCATAGGTGAATACTTGCGATGCGATGCAGCTTTTAGAGCGTGTAGTAT
The DNA here is from genome assembly GCA_009830355.1 of Cherax destructor. Classification (NCBI taxonomy): domain Eukaryota; kingdom Metazoa; phylum Arthropoda; class Malacostraca; order Decapoda; family Parastacidae; genus Cherax; species Cherax destructor. The sequence continues at coordinate 127,930 of WNWK01004326.1, read as the reverse complement.
CCTGTAGATTGTCCAACTCGATGTGATGTTCTGGCATATATCCACTTTCGTTTCTTGTCGATATATAATATAACCTATTCACTGTATTTCTTTCACGTGTCACATATTTATTTCACTTTATTATCTAGGGTGACACACGTGGCAACGTCGCCTGGAGCACACTAGGCCCACTGATCCCGCCACCAAATATTTATTTCTAGTTCACTTATAAAATTATGGCTCTGCCCACACTTATGTGGCTCAGGGCAACTCGTAAATCACTTCAAGGGTTGTTCACTACCCTGACACACTTGATAACTCCTGCAGTACCCTGGTGTAGCCCTCAAAAACACTTATATTCACAGATCCCTACAAGTTGTGACTAGCCCTCGCTAGTGTGTACTCACCTAGTTGTACTCACCTAGTTATGGTTGCAGGGGTCGAGTCATAGCTCCTGGCCCCGCTGTGATGTAGTCAGTGTGCTGTGAGGTCTACCTAAGCAGCCACACCTGCCCTTAGTAAATAGCTGTCAGACACGCCTCTCGGATTAAGGCTCAGGTCTTTTGTCTTTTGGACTAGCGTCAGGTTTCGGCGTCAGGTCAAAGCACATGTTGCACTCCTCATTGGGGGGATGCTTGGAGGACCATATAAGGCCGAGTAAACAACTAGAGAGGGACATTCTGGCGGAGCTCTGGCCTGTGTGCGGAGCTCTGGGCTGGAGACATTCGGGCAGAGCTCTGGCCTGTGTGCAGAGCTCTGGGCACGAGATCTTGGCAGAGCTGCTGCCTGTGTGCAGAGCTCTTGCAGAAGGGTGTTCGAGTCTCTCTGGAGGAGACTGTTGGAGACACTGGGCAGAGTACTGGCTTGGAGCAGTGCTCGTGTAGGTCTTGGGACCTGTGACTGAGTTCCTGTGGTGAACTGTCCTCTGAACTATATTGTAAGTTATATTCTGTTTCGTCAGTTGATTGTATTCACTGTCTCCCTGCTAATGTGTACAATCTCCATTTATCTAAACCCAATAGTGTTCTCCTGTTCCCAAATATATTATTGTACAAGGACTTAAATAAACTGTGTTTGAGTGGAATAGTAATATTCACTGTCCCCGTTATATTCTTATTATTCTTTATGCTTATACTTTATTTTATTATATTTTATTTTAGGTAGAGAGAGGGTGAGTAGTGTGGTGGTAATGAGAGGTGATGGTATACTCACCAGTGACCTCACATTACCTCCGCTCCTGTCAACCTCACCTCTCCTGCCTACTCACTCCCACCCTTTACTCCCCTATTCCCCATTATCCCAGTTTCCTTACCCCCCTACATGACACCGCCTCTTCACTGGCCGCTACTGGGTCACTCTCCCTGCGCCATGAGCTTTATCATACCTCTTCTTAAAGCTATGTATGGATCCTGCCTCCACTACATCACTTCCTAAACTATTCCACTTCCCGACAACTCTGTGGCTGAAGAAATACTTCCTAACATCCCTGTGATTCATCTGAGTCTTCAACTTCCAACTGTGTCCCCTTGTTGCTGTGTCCCATCTCTGGAACATTCTGTCTCTGTCCACTTTGTCAATTCCTCTCAGTATCTTATATGTTGTTATCATGTCCCCCCTATCTCTCCTGTCCTCCAGTGTCGTCAGGTCGATTTCCCTTAACCTCTCCTCGTAGGACATACCCCTTAGCTCCGGGACTAGTCTTGTGGATGTGTGTGTGTGTACTCACCTATTTGTGGTTGCAGGGGTCGATTCATAGTTCTTGTCCCTGCCTCTTCACTGATCGCTACTAGGTCCTCTCTCTCCCTGCTCCATGTGATTTATCAAACCTCGTCTTAAAACAATGGATGGTTCCTGCATTCACTATGTGTGTGCGTGTGTGTTTTATGTTTGTGTGCGGGTCTATGACAAGTGGTGTGTGGTTGCCGGAGGTCGAATCTCAGATACTCCCTCTCCCCTCCCCTCCTCTCCTCTCCACTCTCCAAATTCCTACTGTTATTACTATTTTATGGAGCCTGTCCTCACCATTTACTCTCCATCATCAATCCACTTCCCCACCATTTTAAAACTAAAGAAATACTTTCTAACATCCACGTAGCTCGTCTGCATCTAACTTCCAGCAGTGTCCCTGAGTTTCAGTTTCTTGCGTCTCAGACAGTCTTCCAGTGCCATAAGATTCAGTTCCTTTCGGCTCTCTTCGTGGCTCATGCCCCATAGCTCAGGAACAATCATTGTTGCATACTTCTGCACTCTCTCCAGTTTCTTAACATCTTTGAGGTGTGGGTTCCATATTGCTACATTCTTCTAGATGGTCCTCATGTATGTTATAAAAGGTTATAATAACTCTTTGTTGATATTCCTGATGGCTACTCTTAGATTTGGTAGATGAGCATTGGCTGCACTGCTTGTTCGTCTGACGTGAGCCTCTGGCAATAAACTGGATGCTGTGATCACTGGATGCTGTGATCACTGGATGCTGTGATCACTGGATGCTGTGATCACTGGATGCTGTGATCACTGGATGCTGTGATCACTGGATGCTGTGATAACTGGGTGCTGTGATAACTAAATATTATGTATATATTGCTTTTTCATATAATTTTATGTTGCTGAGTTTTTCGTTAATAGCTGAAACGAAAATTTCATGTTTATGTTGTTAATAGGATGTAAAACTACACCTGTCATTGTGTTAAGTGTTGGAGAGTTTTGAATGGCTCGCTTGTTTCACAGTTCGTTCCAGACTCAAGCTGGTACATATTTCGAACACAGGTGTAGTCTTGGCCTGCACACCTGACTGTAGTACGATGACCATTTACGAATGAGCAAAAAGGCAGCAGAGAGAGTAAATTATTGTGTATTTCCTTCACCACATAATCTGGTACGTACAATATATACAGCGATGTACAATGAGGCAAATGCAGCACAAGACATGGTGAGAACCGTAATTACCAGACGTGAAGGTAAGTCTGCCATGGATGGTTCAAGAGTGTACCACATTGCTTCACAACCTTTGCGGGTTACCTTGTGATTGGCTGGCTGAACCATGGTACTGGTATAACGATGGCTTCCCTACTCGTTAAACCCTTAGCAAGTAGTTTGTTGATCGGGAGACATGCTTATATGGGTGTGTGACATACTCTGAATAAAATATAACATACTCTAAGCATGGCTCAATACAAGTCACCTGACGCTGTACCTGCAGGTCCCGCTGCTCTGTTCTGTCTGGAAGAATGCTGTTCTCCTCAGCTCGTATTATTTAGACTCTGTTTTTGGTAATGTCTCCGATAGTGAACCCGGACATGCATCTCATAACTCTGTGCAACTCTGTTCACAGAACATTTGTTAGACTTGGTGATATTTGACGTTTCCAGAAGTTGTGTCGTAGAGACACTATATCTCTGGTCCCGAGCTCAACTCTCGACCTACATTGTTTTGACATCTATTCACTGTCATAATCGTGAATTTGGAATTGTTGAACTCAGTTTCAGTATTAAGGGAGTTTTATGCCTTTGTATAGGGTCTGCTGAAGGTCCACAGTTAGGGTCGTTTGTTCTTGATTTCTTGCGTGATGCTGTTCTGTTCACTACTGCTTCGAGCATTATTGTTGTCTGCCGAATGGGTCGTCATATTGTTCAAGCAAACTGTTTGATTGTCTGGATGGTCCAGAAGTCAGCTTATTTAGAGACTTGCTGTTGTCAGTCACATTCTAAGTCAAGGTCGAGTCAATCCGAGCACAAGCACACACACTTACACAATATTACTCTTGTACTTATGACTACATCTCATCATATCAATGTACTAGACGGTACATATTAAGAAAAGTACAATATTTTATCAAATGTGACCATAGCACCTTATGATTACCATATTTCGCGGCTTATTAGACGCATTTTTTTCATAAAATATATCCAAAAACCTCCCTGCGTCCTATAAACTGAAGGTCAGTGACGGGAGCTATAAGTTTGGGGTGTGGGGTGGGCTGTAGCTCTCCCAGTTACGTCCGATGCCGAGCCATTGTAACTAAAATAAGTCTTATAAGCCGCGTCTTATAAGCCACGAAATACGGTATATGTACAGAATAACTGTAATATATAAGTATACCATGACTCATGAAATCGTAATGACATGATTGCAAACAAACCATACCATTGGTGGGGTTAGAACCCGCGATTGTGGACACAGTGGTGCCTATGCTAACCTTCCTATGGTGTAGAAATATAACTAGTTGGATGAATCTTATTGAAGCTAGCTGGCCCAGTGGCTAACGCGACGGTCTGGAGTTTTGAGACTCTCTGATCGCGGGTTCTAACCCCACCCGTGGTATGGTTTTTTTTCTTTTAAGTATACCATGTTATACTTCAAGAGTTGTGTAGGAGCTTATCTTCTTAATTATTCAAGTTACATTAAGTGTTATTATGACCACCTAGACACCTTTGTTATTAAAGATCTCAGCTTTTATTTGGTGTATTCATTCAGCTGCAGTCCAAAAGTGCTATTTAGAAGCCACATAAGTTACTTGACAACTGGATTAGAATACACACTGACAAACTGTCACAAATCCAGAAATAGGCTAAATACTAGAGAGGGGTCAATAAGTTGACCTAGTATTCTCTGGAGATATATTCTCTTAATAGATGTCCCGTTTGGTAATAGTGATCACTCTTGCAATTTTTTCTGGTCCCTTTTAAGTGCTTCCATGTCCTCGTTTTTATTCTCATTAGTTTTACATCAACAAACAGGGGTATACCTGTCATTGTACCCATCATTCTAGTTTATATGTCATTCATATAAACTAGAAACAGTACTGGTTCTTTTACCAATCCTTGCTAAAACCCTGCTGGTTACACTTGATGTCTCTTTCCTGAGAGTCACTCGTTGCTTCCTCTCCCTAAGATACTCCTTGATCCACTGGAGTATGTTCACTGCTATTCCCGCCTGAATCTTAAGTTTTTGTCTCAGCTTCTTGTGTGGGACAGTATCAAACACCTTCATGTAGTTGCAGATCTGGCACTTTCTCATTGAATCTAACAAGTTAGTAAGACAAGATTTGCCTAAATCTATGCTGGTTATTGTTTATGAAGGCACTTTTCTCCAAGTGTTCTGCCACTCTTGCCCTGATAACTCTCTCCATTGCCTTGCACGGTATTTATGTAAGTGAAACTGATCTATAGTTCAACGCTTCCAGTCTGTCTTCTTAAATATAAGGACTACGTTTGCCATCGTCAAGATCTCCGGTAACTGTCTCATATCCATTGACTTATTGTAGATCATAGCTAGTGGTTTATATAATACTTCTATACCCACTCGGAGAATACAGTGACACATTGCCAAGTCTCATTGCCTTGGATGTATCAAGGCACATCAAGTTTCATTATCTCTTTAATGTGTAGATGGCATCCAGTATTTGTTAGTGCTCCCAGTTCCATATCCTTTCTGGTGTTGCTCCAGTTTCCACTGAGAAGAAAGACTCTTCGAATCTTTCTAGCAACACTTCAGACTTTTTTTTTTTTTTTTTGAGCTCTCCTTCCTTCCTCACCTGAATTACTTGGTCCTATACTCTTTCGTTTGGTAAGGCTGTGAAGTAGTTTTGGTTCAAACTTGGCCTATGCTGCTGTCATTCTCACGTTATCTTTCAACCTCTCTCCTCACCTCAGCACATTCGTTTCTGTCTCACTATTCTGTTCTCGTTTGTCCATTTCTTTAGTATTTTTTTTCCACTTTCTTACACTTTTCTTTTATCCCCCCCGTATCTTTGTGTTTCTGTATCTTCTTAATATGAAATGCTTTTCAGCTTCTCTTTATATTCCGGCTAAGTACTTCATCTCATCCTCTGACTTACTTTTCAATTCAATGTCCCAATCCGCTATATTCAGGAAGTGTCTCAACCCCTCAAAATTCTTCCTTCTATAGTCTGGACCACATGATAACTGGCACCCAGAGGGCTCTCATATTGTATTTCACCTATGTTAGATATTTGCTTGTGTTCAGGACCCATTTTACAGGGCTGTCGAGACTGTATTTATGGGAGGGTAGGGTCGAGGTTGGAGGGGTGTGAGCCGGGGCTTGTTGGTTACGTGGATGACACGACGATACTCGTGCGGAAGGAGACGAGCTTGAGTGAGGTGGGTAAGGTTATTCGTTCATTTGGGGGTGTTACTGGTATGCGGGTTAACGTGGAGAAATCGAAATTGATGGGGATGGGGGCTTGGATGGGGCGGGAGGTATGGGGTGGTGATGTAGTGTGGCATGTGGTGGATAGTTTAACGATTTGTGGTATTGTATATATGGGGGATATAGTGCAAGCAAGAGCGGCAAACTCGGTGCGCGTTGTGGAAAGGGTGGAACATCGATTGGGGTGTTTGCCATACCTTGCTATGGCCACATGCCATAGCAAGGTATGGCATGTGACAGCGGTGTATCCTTTAGTAAGGACGGATATTACGTGGCTCTTAAAGAAGGTGATTAAGTTCATTTGGGGTCCGGGGTGTGAATGGTTGAAGAGGGAGGCGGTAATGCTGCCGGTCCGTCAGGGGGGGTTAGGGTTAATGGACTTGCGACATATGGTAAAATGTGTGTACTTGCGGTGGTGTTTTGTACGCAAACGGGGGTGTTGGGGAGGGTGTTGGAATGACTGTATGCTGATGTGTGGTGGTGGTATGGGAGGATGGAGTTGCGGAAGTGTGAGGCTGTGTTGTGGGTGCTCCTGGTCCTACGGAAACCTGGTAAGTTTCGGATGGGTGTTTTGGAACGGATGCTAGGGAGAAGGGTAGTGGCCCTGGTGGAGGGGATATATCCAACATATGGGTGGGGGGACATCTGGGTTAGGTTTTGTAAGTTAAGGATTTTACTGAGGGTGCGGGAGGTAATGTTCCGCTTCCTTCACGGCATTCTGCCGTCTGGAGTGGTTCTTCGGGAGAGGTGGGTGGTGGAGGTGGGTGAGTGTAGGACATGTGATGGTGAGGAAACAGCGTATCATGCGGTGTATTTTTGTGAGGGTCTGGGGTATAAGGGAATGAATGGGTCGGGTCGTGGCACGGGTTGGCGGAGGCGGGGTTTTAGTGTTGCGAGAGCTAAGTCCAGACATGGGGGGGAGGGTGGCTGAGAGCGTCCAGCACGCTCTGGCGTACTTAATTGTGGATTTCGTGTTTGTATTATGGGGTATGCGGAGGAATGGGGAGTGGGACGTGCATAAATTAGCGGTGACTTTTTATAAGACGGTTTGTAGGAATAGGGATCTATATGGTCGTGGGAGGGAAGAGGCTTTTCCAGTGGGTTATCACGGTCTAACTCTGGGTGCATTAATAGCATTGTAGGGGGGGACTGTAATGCGTGAGTGTGTGGGGGAGGGGGTACTTCAGGGGTTATACCGGGCTGGTCGCCTGGAGTGGGCGTGTGTGTAGAGGTATATGGAGTTCATGATTCGTAGAAAGCGTGTTTTTGGTTGTGTGTTAGTGTTGACTGTTTGTGGTTGGCTCTTTTGATGGGCGTGATCCTGGTGTCTTTTAAGCGTCTGTGTGGCTGTTAGGTCTGGGCTGGGGGGGGAGGGGTGATATTTGACAACTTTCCCGGCGCCTGTAAGTGTTCAGGTGCGTTGTCAAGTCTTGGTGTCCACTTGAGGGGTTGAAAATCACGGTCTTTGGTTGCTGGTGTTCCTTGCACATCGGGCGTGTGTGTAAGTGTTTGTTGGGAACGGGGTACTGATATACAGTTTCTATATCTGTGTATATGTAATATTGATTGAACTCATGCAATGTCCTCTAGCTTCGGCTTTGACCGCATGGGTGACAGTAACAATGGATTACTGTGTATTGGAGTGTTTGACTCTTAATATGTATATATGTGCTTTACAGTTTGGGTGTCAGTTATGGCAAGTATTGTACATATTTTTATTTTATTCAGTTGGAGGAACTTGGTTCCACATATGGTTTTTTTTTCTAGTATAAAGGTGCCCCTCGTGTGGGGGGGGGGTATATAGCAGTAATCTTTTTGTACCCCTTATATGGCATGTGAGGTAGTACTTGATCCTGGCAAAGTTGGTCTGTATGAATTTTCTATGTATACATTATACCTAATGTATGTATGGTTTTTGCTAGTTATGTATTTCAGCTTATGATTTTACCTGTGGGTGGTCCAGCGGATGCTCGTTGGTACACCTTTGTACCGAGGGGGGGGGGTTGAGGGTGCAGGACTTTGTGACATGCTGCTCCTGCCAGAGTGGGTAGGTCGTGTTTGTCCTGTGGGTATGTCGTTAGGTTGTTTAGGTGTCTATAAGCATGGTAAAATTACTCTCAGCCTGGTGTACTGTTAGGGCTTGTTCATGTTTCTATATTCAGTGATGTATTGTGATCATGTATACCTATTTCATGTTTTGTTTATGTATATGATGGTTTTTAATAAAATATAACAAAAATTCTTAGATAAACCATCTGCATTAGTGTACCACGACTCACGAAATCATAATGACACGATTGCAAACAAACCATACTACGGGTGGGGATCGAACCCGCGGTCAGAGAGTCTCAAAACTCCAGACCGTCGCATAAGACAGTGGGCCAGCTAGCTTCAATAAGATTCATCCAACTAGGTATATTTCTAAACCAGTGGCTTATGTGACGGTCTGGAGTTTTGAGACTCTCTGACCGCGGGTTCGAACCCCACCCGTGGTATGGTTAGTGTAACTCACTTTGATACTACTTTTCCTTACCGTGCACTGGTTTATGGTTATTAACAATCCATGAGGCTCATTTAATAGGAGTGGGGGAGGTTGGGTTGGGGATGTTGTAGACTTTCCGACTAGTAGACGGGTTAGCTATAGGGTTAAGGGTAGAAGGAATAGAAGTGTATGAGGAGGGTGTAGGGAGAAATATACTAAATATACTTCCGCTTGTTTCTGCGTGGTCCACTTATATAAAAATCGCTTGAGAGGTCAGAACATACAGGAGGAGAATGTAAAAGCTTGAAACTATGGCTGAGGCCCATTTGTGTACCTCAGCTCGTGTCTGCGTAATGCATTGATATACTAGCAGACAGGCGAAATTATTTACAGAAATTATCTCTGTCCATAGCAGGATTTGAACCTGAAAACTGGCATCAGAGTACTGTGTACTCTGATGCCGAGTTTGCAGGTTTGAATCCTACTGTGGACTGAGAAATAATGTTTGTAAATATATATATGTCGTAAATAGATAAAATTGCTCAATTAGCAAGAACTCATTTAAAATTAAGTCCTTTCTAAAATTTTCTCTTGTATGTTTAAAGATATTTTTTTTTCAATCATGTTAATGTAAAAATTAATAATTTTGTACCAAAAGAACCTTAGAAATTTTACCTAACCTTATTATAACAAGTGTAATTCATTTTTTTTATATATTTTATTTAAGAAACACATAAAGATACATTAACAACAACCTGTGCAAAACTTTAACATTTCATAATGACAATGATACAATGAAAATTCTTATCTGATACCACTCCACTTGTGGTTTCTGAACATAAACACTTAAAAGCTAAACATCATACAGATAAATATAAAACCCTGTGTTACACAAAAATCATGAACACAGGACACTATATCCCATATGGTAAAAACAAAGTATCTCCACATAGGACCTATATGCAAGAATATCACTAAATATCTCTAACCAAAGAGGCCATACGCATTAAGACTGCCAACATAATAATGCAAAAACTGTGCGTTACTGTAACATTACATAATAACAATGATACTAATTCTTATCTGATACCACTCAAGTTGTGATTTCTTAACCAACATATAAAGGATTAACCATCTAATTGAATATTACAAGTTAATAAGATGAACTTTACAAAATAGATTGGCCACAAGACACATAACACTTGACAAAAAAACAACTTAATTTCCTACCCCTATCCCTATTAGACTACTCCTACCACTTAATCCAAGCCCGTATCCCAACCCACACAGCATATATCACCATAACAACATACAATAATTCATAAACACACACACACACAATAAGAACTAAGTACTGCTATACATAAGATCTATGTACTATGATGATACCCTGAATCATCATACAAAAAAATTTCTAATTAAATCCCACACGATAATATCGTGGGCATCAATAATTCCAAAAGCTATACAAAACAGTACAATACTTTAACATTGCTTAATGACAATGATATAATGAATATAAATCTGAGCTATACCCTAACATTACATAATGACGATGATACAATGTAAAAACCTTATCTGATACCACGTAACTTGTGATAGTATTACAATGTCTCCACAACAAATTATAGTCACCTGTTTTGAGAGTACTTATAATGAACAAGATATGTAATATTGATAACATTATTAACATGATCCCTTACAACATCCAGGAACTATACCTTCCTGTCTCATAAAAACCATCCAACACTTTAGAAAGCCCCCTTTTGCGTACTCCTTTCCCTTGAACCTGTTCTTTGTCACGTCATAATGTAAAGTCAAGTCCAACCAAGTTCATACTGTCATCCTCTCATACCTATGCCGCCGCTTTCTTCGTCAGCTGTCTTTTCCCCATCGCTCAATAAAAGAGCATATGCGTCGCCAGTCGTCCCTTCCCCCAACATTCACACTACTAAGCACCCTTAAAAACCTCATTCAACACAACATCGACCCCTCCCTACCTACTCCTGCTTCCAAAGAAACCAGTCCATTCCAGCTCTACTCTGCATCACCGTAATTACTTTGCTACCGTTAATGTCCTATATCCCTCAGAGAAACTCGATACCCATTTACCTCCATAAATAGCCTATTCCTAAAGCTTTCACCCTACAGTCCCCTCCCACCTCCCTCATTTCCCATGATACATACAAAAAATCCGCAACTACATACATGATTGCCCTCCCAACCTCTCTCCATACTCCCCCAGCATCAAAGCTTAAAGCCCGTAAGAACAAAAATTTTCTCTCCCCCACCAATCCAATCACCCTCGCCAACCACAGCCTCACCCCCTCTAAAGACTCACAAAAATAGACAGAGAGCATGATATGCTGTCTCCTCATCTCCGCACCTATGACATTCATTTGTACCTACCAACCCCATCCTATATAATTCAGACCTTGATGCCAATATACCTAATAAAAATCTATAGACCACCTCCCTGACCTTAGGCAATAAGCGAATCTTCCTGAACCCACCCCAGATCCCCATCCAATCATAAACTGGAAAATTCGCTTGACCCTGTACCACCCCTCCCTTTTCACTCCTCCTCCCCAACCTGCCCACCTTTACCCTTTTAGGCTCCCTCATTGCCAACAACTGCCTAGCCATGTCCTCACACACCTGCAGATCCCTCCCCACCACTTCCGTACATCCTCCATGACCGCTCCTACTCATTGTCCGTAAAAAAACACTGTTTCACATAAACTGCTTTCACACAATGTTCCAAAGAAATGAGGCCCAACCCCCCCCCCTCTTGACACTCATCATGACAACTTCCTTTCGAAGCCACGCCTCCCATACCACCACACATACCGTAACACTTTCTTTTGTAATTCCTTGATGTCGGCCATCCTTAAAGGATACACCGCAGCTACATTCCACACCTTACTGTATACAAGGATGTTTACCACCACCACCCGTTGCAACAGCATAACATCCCCCGCCCTCCAACCCCTCATTCTACCCAGAGCCCTACCCACCACCTCCTCAGAATTCACCTGCCTGGCCACTCTCACATCCGCCATATACACAATCCCACAGATCTTTATCCTATCCACAACATTCCATCCATACACCTCCCCCAAGCAGCCCCACCCACGTACCCACCTCCAATAACTTAGACTTGGCGCCATTAACCCTCATCCCCGTTGCTGCCCCAAAGACCTCTATAATACATCCCACATTAACCAGCCCTTCCGTCCCACCCACCAATACAGAAGTATCATCCACATACCCCACTATTCCCACACTACTCGCCTTCCCTCTTCCCCTCTCTCCCACTCCTTCCTCTATTAACCTATAAAAGAGGTCCTGCATGCACGCAAAAAGGATCTGAGATATGGGACACCCCTGTCTCAGACCCCTTTCCATCACCACCTGTCTCCCCAACTTACCATTCACCTGCACACGCACCTTCGCAGAACTATACAATGTCTCCACCCATCCAGCAATTTCCTCTCCAAATCCTTGACTCCTCAATATAATTCCCAACATGCTTCTATTCACACAATCATACGCCTCCTTCCAATCTATTCCCAAGACACCCCCCCCCATCCTACTTTCAATAAAATCCCCGATTCTCCCATGTCCTACACACATACTTCTTCCAGGTATACCAAACTGCCCCTGATGTATGACTTTGTCAATCACCGTTTTCATCCTATTCCCTAAAATTTTTGTAAAGATTTTTTAATCTCCACACATGAGGGGTATCGCCCTATAATTTCCCAAGGTGCTTCCCCCCCCTCCTTTCGGCACTAGAACAACTACCCGTGTCCCCTGCGTCTCCCCCAACCGACCCCCATCCTTCATACAATTAAACAAATGCACTAAACATTCTCTCAACGTATCCCAAATGCATTACATAGAAATCATTTGGTATCCCATCTAAACGTGGTGCCTTCCCTAGACTTAATCTAGACACTGCCTCCCCCACCTCCTCCTCACTTATACTTCCACCCAACTCCCCACGTTCCTCCTCCCCCAAACGACACAGGATCCCTTCCTGAAGGACATACCCCTCCCTACCCGTCCCTACACTCATTGATAATTTCCTCTCAAACCAATGATCGGCATAATTGCTTATGCCATCCGTTGTCCTGAGCACCTGTCCCACTTCATACCCTCCCACCCCTGTACACACCTCATCCCCCATAATCGTGTTATCCTTCTGCCTATCTCTAAACCTCCTCAACACGCATCCTGATGGTCTATCATCCCACAATGCCTCCTCAATACCTCCTCTTACTCTGATCGCATCAAAACGATCATTTTTAATATCCCTCAACCTTCCCAGCAACCCCTCTATTTCCCCATACCTACAAACCCCTCCCTCATAGCATTCATTAAGCTGTCCCTCCAAATACTTCTGAATACCAAACTTCCACCTTGCCTCATCTCTTCCTTGATTCCTGTAAAAGTCCCTTATTCCCTCCTTCGCACTCTTTTCCCACCAGCCTAAAAAATCCTTCTCCCGTTCCCCTGCTCCTTCTAACCAGAAGGATCAACACCGTTCCTCAAACGATCTCCCCTCCCCCTCCACCCACAGCAAATGCACATTCAACTTCCAATAACCATTGTACCTTCGGACCATTCCATCCCACTCCACCTCTACTAAAACACCACAATGGTCCGAAAAACTAATATCAATCGTTTGCACCCTCCCCACTGTAATGTCCCTCGTTGCATAAACACGATCTAACCGGGCTGCATAGCCTCTCCTCACAAAAGTGTGCTCCACCCTCCACCCATCTCCCCGTACCACATTGAATTCTCCCGCCTCCCTCAGTAAAACACGCAATGGCCCTAACTCACAACCTGCCCCGCTAGGTTCTACATCTTTTTTCCTGATTATACAATTCCAATCCCCAACCAGCAGAGTAATCATAGGCAAACCCCGTAAATGATATGTCAAAACCTTCCTTACAAAATCTTCCTTAACACGTCGGTTACTGTCAGCCGGCATATATATTCCCGGAAACATACCCGAATGTCGCCCCAATTCCCATCCACCCTCACCACCCTGCCCTCCCTCTCCTCCCAAGCTAACAACTGAAAGGGACTGGACTCCTTCACCCCCACAGTAACCCCACCCTTTAATTTCCCCGAGTTACCTGCATACACCTCATATCCCTTTAATTTCAACTCTCAACCACACCTAAAATTATGCTCTTGTATAAAAATTATGTCTACGTCATATCGTCTTAGTACTACCTCCACCCACCTACGTTTAATTTCTGCCCTTGGGCCATTCGCATTAATTATTAAACACTTGAATACGCCAAAGGAGGCTTTCCTCTGTGCTTCTGTGGGTGGGCCGTGACACCCTTCACTAAAACTCCTTTATCTCTAACTCTCCTCACTCCCTGATCCCATACCCTCACCTGTGCCCCCACCTTCCCCTTCCGTGACATCTCTACCCATGTTTTCTTACCTGTACGCTGGGCAGGTGTGAGGACATCATCATCTGACACCTCTCCCGCCCTCTTTCTCGATTCTTCCCCTACCTCCATTACAGCTGTGTCCAGCATCCCTATGCACAACAGCCTCCACTTCCTGCACCTACAAACTGTCTTCCCCAGCTTCCAGCTCGCTAATGTCCTGGTTAATCCTACCCTCCTCCACCTGTAAGTGTCCTTCAACTCCAGAGGGAACCACCTCCGGATCCTCCATAAACATTCGCAACATCTCTTGCAATGGTTGCGGTAGGTCCACCTGGAGGTCACCCACCTCCACCAAATCCTCAGACTCATTATCTCTTTCAGGCCCAACTATAGTTGGAGCACTCAACACCTCAGGGAGCGTTACACAACTTTCCCCCACACCTTCCACCACTTCCGTCCAACTGTTTTTTCCCAGTCCTTCCACAGTCTCAGGTGCTGGCTCCTCCAAGGGGTTATGCACCACAGGTACCTTTGGAGCCATTGATCTTGGGGCCATGCCGGTGGGACACCCTGCTGCCATGTGATCGTATGCCCCACACACACGACATGTCCTACGCTGTCAGCATAGGTAACAAACACCTGCATCATAAAGTCCTCCAGCAGTACATAGGATGGTATAGGCCTTTTCAAAGTCATTTTCAATGTGAAGGAACCTTCTGGCATCCCGGCATATATTCCTTCATTCCACCATCCCATAGTCATAGAATGCAGCACACCATACCGTTGAAAAGCCTCGCTGATGTCCAATTCAATGGCCTCAAATACACATTACGAACTCTCACAAAGGTGAAATGTGGCGAGGCATCCCTGAGCCGGACTTCTATCCCAGTGTTGACAGTGAGGCACTTCTCCTGGTACCTCTTAACAGTTCTTTCATATGCCTCCACAGTACCAAACTTCACGAAGATCCTCGTCGAACCATTCAGCACAATTCCGTATAGATCTTCATGACAAATACAAAAAGTGTCACGGATTATAGCCGGCAGCAAAACAGAAGCGTTAGCTGGGTAAATAGCTCCCTTAAGAAGCTCCACACACACCGTGTTGCTCCTCCTCCGAACACTGGACGCCATCTTGCAGAAAAACGGAAGTTGAGCAAAGACTGGACCAGGAGCAACTGCACAGCACAACCTCTCGGCCTGAGAGCGAAGAGGTCAATATTAATTTAATTTAGCCTAATGCAGCTAAATATATTTAAGATAAGTTTATAATACTTTAATAATAAACAAACACAATGAAATGTATTTTTTTCGTTAGGCACAGAATGATTTTTGCTAAATTATTGCATACATAAAATTTCGCTTGACTTATTCGGCAAGAAGAGCATTGCTATTTAAGCCAAAATCGCAAGTTTTACCTTTTCAGCACCACACACACACACACACACACTGTCCCTGTTCGCAGATGATGTGAAGTTAATGAGGAGAATTAAATCAGATGAGGATCAGACAGGACTACAAAGAGACCTGAACATGCTGGACACGTGGTCCAGCAACTGGCTTCTCGAATTTAACCCTGCTAAATGCAAAGTCATGAAGATCGGGGAAGGGCAAAGAAGACCGCAGACAGAGTACAGGCTAGGTGGCCAAAGACTGCAAACCTCACTCAAGGAGAAAGATCTTGGGGTGAGTATAACACCGAGCACGTCTCCGGAAGCAAACATCAACCAGATAACTGTTGCAGCATATGGGCGGCTGGCAAACCTGAGAATAGCGTTCCTATACCTTAGTAAGGAATCGTTCAAGACTCTGTACACCGTGTACGTCAGGCCCATACTGGAGTATGCAGCACCAGTTTGGAACCCACACCTGGTCAAGCACGTTAAGAAATTAGAGAAAATTCAAAGGTTTGCAACAAGGCTAGTTCCAGAGCTAAGGGGAATGTCCTATGAAGAAAGGCTAAAGGAAATCGGCCTGACGACACTGGAGGACATGAGTGTTAGGGGAGACATGATAACGACATACAAAATACTGAGTGGAATAGATAAGGTGGACAGAGACAGGATGTTCAAGAGGAGACACAGAAACAAGGGGTCACATTTGGAAGTTGAAGACTCAGACGAGTCAAAGGAATGTTTGGAAGTATTTCTTCAGTCATAGAGTTGTCAGGAAGTGGAATAGTCTAGCAAGTAATGTAGTGGAGGCAGAAAACATACATAGCTTTAAGACGAGGTATGATAAAACTCATGGAGCAGGGAGAGAGAGGACCTAGTAGCGGTCAGTGAAGAGGCGGGGGCAGGAGCTAAGTCTCGACCCCTGCAACCACAATTAGGTGAGTACACACTCGCGCGCACACACACACACACACACACACACACACACACATATATATATATATATATATAGGTGAGGTGTTGATTCACCGGGAATTCTCCCGGTCAGGGTCTTTACCAGATGGCGACCCGGCTCCGGCTCTCTGGCGGGGAGTGTCAGTGACCTATAACTCCCATGGGAGGGGATACCCCTCATCGGCGGGACCAACTGGTCCCAGGCCTAGCCACATTCCCCACCAGCACAAGGCATGGAGGTAGATGCTAGGCCTCTCTGGTCTGCCATCTTCCCTAACAGGAAGAGCAGGCTTACGAGCTGCAGATGGTAGCAAGCTCCAGCCTTGGCACCTACCCTGCCCTAGAAGGGCTGGGCATGGTGATCGACTCAATATATATATATATATATATATAATATGTCGTGCCGATTAGGTAAAACTGGTCAATTAGCAAGAACTCATCTAAAATTAAGTCCTTTCTAAAATTTTCTTATAGGTTTAAAGATATATTTTTCATTTATGTTAATGTAAGAATTTATATTTTGTACCAATAGAAACTTTGAAAACCAACCTAACCTTATTAAACAAGCGCAATTTAATTTAGCCTAACCCAACTAAATATATTTTAGATACGTTAACATTAATTTAATAATACAACACAATGAAATATATTTTTCGTTATGTTGAGAATGATTTTGGCGAAATTATTGCATACAGAAATTTTCACTTGTCTTATATGGCAGGAGCGTTGCTATTTAAGTTAAAATCGCAAGTTTACTAATCGGCACGACATATATATATATGTCGTGCCGATTAGGTAAACTTGCGATTTTGGCTTAAATAGCAAAGCTATTCTTGCCATATAAGACAAGCGAAAATTTGTGTATGCAATAATTTCGCAAAATCATTCTGAACCTAACGAAAAAAATATATTTCATTGTGTTTGTTTATTATTAAATTAATGTTAACGTATCTAAGATATATTTAGTTGGGTTAGGCTAAATTAAATTGCGCTTGTTGTAATAAGGTTAGGTAGGTTTTCAAAGTTTCTCTTGGTACAAAATTATAAATTCTTACATTAACATAAATGAAAAAAATATATCTTTAAACGTATAAGAGAAAATTTTAGAAAGGACTTAATTTTAGATGAGTTCTTGCTAATTGACCAGTTTTACCTAATCGGCACGACATATATATATATATATATATATATATGTGTGTGTGTACTCACCTAATTGTACTCACCTAATTGTGGTTGCAGGGGTCGAGACTCAGCTCCTGGCCCCGCCTCTTCGCTGTCTGCTACTGGGTCTCCGCTCTCCCTGCTCCATGAGCTTTATCATACCTTGTCTTAAAACTATGTATGGTTCCTGCTTCCACTATATCTTTCTCTAGACTATTCCACTTCCTGACTACTCTGTGGCTGAAGAAATGCTTCCTAACATCCCTTTGACTCATCTGAGTCCTCAGCTTCCAGTTGTATCCCCTTGTTTCTGTGTTCCCTCTCTGGAACATCCTGTCACTGTCTACCTTGTCAATTCCCCGCAGTATTTTGTATGTCGTTATCATGACTCCTCTGACCCTTCTTTCCTCCAGTGTTGTTAGTCCTATTTCCCTCAACCTTTCTTCATAAGACAGACCCCTGAGTTGTGTGTATGTGTGTGTGTGTGTGTACAGCCATGCACACATGTTCAAGAATAGCTACAAACAAGTACGTAAATGTGACTATTTGAAAGGTGTCATTGTTATTTCGTGTTGACGGGAGGGGGGGGGTTAGGGGAGGGGAGTAGCCCCCACAACAGAGGTATAAAACACTGTACTGGGTTGTACAGTTTAATTACTGGGTGGTTGCCTCTTAAATATAGGCTGGTCTTTATTACTTGGCTAAGCCAGTGCTCTTGAACTCACTAAAATGAAGCTATTAGAAAAATGAATTATCTCATTAAGAAATTTAAGCCTCACAGTTTGTCAACAGCGACCCAAGTGTGTGTGTGTAGGGGGTGAGTGTGTATGGTTGAAGGGGTCGATTCACAGCTCCTGGCCCCGACTTTTCACTGGTGGCTATTAGGTCCACTCTCCCTGCTCTTAAAATCTTATTGTACCTCGTCTTAAAGCTATGTGTGGATCCTGTCTCCACATCACTCTCCAGATTGTTCCATTTCCTGGCAACTCAAGTGCTAAAGAAAAAATTCTTAGTATTCCTGTGACTCATCTTAGTTTTCAACTTCCAGTTGTGTCCCCTTGTTGTTGTGTCCCCTTGTTGTTGTGTCCCCTTGTTGTTGTGTCCCCTTGTTGTTGTGTCCCCTTGTTGTTGTGTCCCCTTGTTGTTGTGTCCCCTTGTTGTTGTGTCCCCTTGTTGTTGTGTCCCCTTGTTGTTGTGTCCCCTTGTTGTTGTGTCCCCTTGTTGTTGTGTCCCCTTGTTGTTGTGTCCCCTTGTTGTTGTGTCCACTTGTTGTTGTGTCCCCTTGTTGTTGTGTCCACTTGTTGTTGTGTCCCCTTGTTGCTGTGTCCAGTGTCTGAAACATTTGGACCCTGTCCACCTTGACAATTCCTCTCACCATTTTATACGTCATTATAATGTCCCCCATCCTTCTTTCCTCCAGTGTAGTCAGGCTGAGTTCTCTTATCCTCTTCTCATAGGACATACCCCTCAGCTCCGGGACTAGTCTTGTTACACACCTTTGCGCTTTCTCTAATTTCTTTACGTTCTGGACCAGGTGTAGGTTTCATACTGGTGCTGCATACTCCAATATGGGCCTGACGTATACGGTGTACAGTGTTCTGTACACCGTATACGTCAGCATATAGTTGATGTGCGCTCAGGAGATGTGCTCGGTATGATGCTCACCCCAAGATTTTTTTCTTGAGTGAAGTTTGGAGTCTTTGACACTGGAGCATCTGGTGTCTTCTTTGTCCTTCCTGAAGCTTCATGACTTTGTACTTGGCGGAATTTAACTCCAAGAGTCATTTGTTAGACCAGGATTGCAGATTGTCAATACTCCTTTGTGGTCGTACGTAGTCCTCGTCCGTTTGAATTGAACACGTTGGGGGGGGAGTAAGCAATTCCTGGAAAGAAAAAAAAATCGAAAATTTTTGGAAAAAAATGTTTTCTTACAGAAAAATAGTGCATAATTCTCGCAACATGTTGATGCAATCAGCTTGTTTCTATCATATTTCTAAGTATCTTTTTCCAAAAATGCAATTTTTTGTTCTTGCTGTCAAGAGGACATGACGCCTGTGGGGCTGTCATTAAGAGGACATGACGCGTGTGGGATTGTCATGCTTTTTGCACACATTATTGAGGAATTATGGTTCTACTCAATGGTAACGAAGATTTGCAATATTACTTACCATTTTTTTAATTGATTTTTTCTCTAAAAATCTTAAAAAAAAGACAAACTTCAACATTTTTTATTATGCAATCTATTGACATTTCGCTCAAAAGCAGAATTATCTAGACCTTTGTCTTTCATCTGATGAGAACTAGAACATTGTACATATTACCAGTTTTGCAAACTAAGTAAAGTTTTTATACCCTAGGGCATTATTACTTTTTTTCTTTCAATTTTTTGAGGCAAAAGTCACTAAAAATACGGTGTGCAGGTTTCAAACGCTGCTTAAATAACAGTAAAAATTTCATTGAAATTGGAAAATTTGAAAAAAAATCTGTACTTCTTGCCTCCCTCTCTTAGTTTCATTTGTATGCAAAAATAGGAACCTCTGAATCTATCCCTTCTGTCATACCATTCACATATAACAGAAACAGCACATGCCCTAAGACTGACCCTTGTGGAACTCTGTTCTACACATGCCCACTCTGACACCTCGTCACATATCATCACTCGTTGTTTCCTTCCTGTCAGATATTCCTTCTTCTGCTGTTCCTGTCTGCTCCTCTACCTTTTGCACTAATCTCTTGTCAGGAACTGTGTCGAAAGCCTTCTTACAAAGAAAATGCAGTCTACCCACCCTGTCTTTCTTGTCTTACTTCTGTTACCTTGTCATTGAACTCCAGTAGGTTTATGACACAGGATTTCCTATTCCTAAAACATTGCTGGTTATGAGTTCATTCTCTTCTAGGTGCTCACCATTCTTCTCCTGATAATCTTCTCTATGACTACATTAGATGTCAGTGATATTTGCCCCTCCCCCCTTAATGCAGCCTATAATGTAATAAATGTGTGGCGTGATCAAAGCGGGGTCAATGATACTCTTCGGAGGCTTCTTACTTTATTTGCGAGATCGTGGGTACACAGGCAGTGTGTTTAAGTTGGTCTGCCCCGGAGGGCCATGCCGTGAGGGAGAGAGTAGACCTTGTTGACTCTAGTATGCCTGGACGCCAAGAGAGAGCGATGTAAGCATGGTGCTTCTGAACTGGGGGCCTATAGGTGGCAGCCTGAGCATTTTGCTCGGCCACCACCCATGGTCGTCCTTGACCATGCTTGACTGTAAAAAAAAACTTGGTCTCTCTCTCGCAGGAAAAGGGCACAGAACACAGAATAAAAGCATATATATATAATTATATATAATATATATATATATATATATATATATATATATATATATATATATATATATATATATATATATATATATACAGTGGTCCCTCGGTTTTCGTGCATCTCCAAACTCGAACATTTATGTAAGTGTATTTTCGTAAGTGCTGTTGCAAGTGTATTTTTGGGGGTCTGAAATAGACTAACCTACGTGACATTATTTCTTAAGGAAGTAAATTCGTTCGAGCAGCATTCTGGAACGAATTTTCGGCGAAAACCGAGGGACCACTGTGTATATATATGTGTGTGTTGGTGTGTGTGTGTGTGAAAATGGGAAAAAAAATCCTACAGGGAGGGAAGAAAAAAAAGTGGTCCAAGGCAGTGAGCGTCGGTGGCGTCACTGTGCGCCGTCCTGTGTCTGGACAGATACTGCAACACAGGAACATCGCTGTGACTGAGCTGTGACGTAACAGGGTACGGTCTCCTCTAGAACGGTGAAGCAGTCATCATAGTAGTCACAGCAGGGTTCACTCATCCTGGGGCACAACCTGCTAGTGCCCTCGAGTGAGGCATCATCAGTACTCGGCAACTGGGCAGGACTTCTTCTGGCAAGTGACTCAGGACATTTCTCGACTGGTACTGTCGCTGGGGCTGTCACTGCCAGCGAGTGTGGAGTGAGTTGTGGTAGAGATGACTCGGTGAAACATCTGAGAGTCGTAGCATCATACATCATAGCTGGAGTGAGTGGGCTAGCAGTCAAAGCGACATCATCTTTGTGCAGGTGGCTCACTGAAGCTGTGACACAAGTCAGACAGTCACCTGCCGACAGGGCTACTGAGGCTTGACGGTGTCATTCTCTCGACAGTTGAAGTCATAGCAGAGGTTAGTCTAAGTGTCCTCAGACGGGTTTCTACATATAACTGCACTCTGACGGTCAGGAGGTGGAGTGAAACGAGTCTCAACGGGAAGTTGTAGTAGGTAGGGCATCTACGAGTGGCGAACAATAAGAGCTTTCTGTACAAGGGGGCTCAAATGCTCGTAACTGACGCAGAGACTGACTAATGTCAGCTGTCAACATCACAACGGGTGACAAGTAACAAGAGGTGCTACCAGTGGTCTGGTAGCACCTCGTGTAGTCTGCACACACAGATGTGCTCAGAACACACATCGGGACACACACATTACTGAACACATCTACCGCACGTGGTTACAACATGGCTTGCACTAGCAAATGATGCTTTTCTGTGCAAAAATCGACACTAAGCCATACACGAACATGTGTGGAAACTGAGAGGAAATTAACACATGACAAATACCTTCTCTCAATCTTCTTGACAATACTGAACAATTTGCTTACTGTGAAACTATAACACTGTCAATGTGACATCACGTAGTGATGTCAGGCGTGACTTCATGATGGATGTCGGGTGGTGACATCGCAAGGTGACGTCCTGGAGTGACGTCGTGGGTAACGTGTTGGACAACATTGTGGGTGACATCGTGACAACATACTCCACCAATATTCAAATACCTAAACTTACTCACCATACAAGACATCCATACTTTTTACTGTGCCTATTACATACATAGAACACTCTATGCAAATATTAACCCATTACTCAAACTTCTCCTTACCAATTTTAACAGGACACATGACCATAACACTAGACACAGATCACTCCTCGATGTTCCCCGTGTCCATCTAACACTATGTAAAAACTCAATGCATATAAAAGGCCCGAAAATTTGGAATTCATTACCTGTCATTGCCAAAGAAACACTGCCTGTACCCTAATTCAAAACGATGCTCAAAAACCACCTTCTCACCCAAAGCTAAATGCTCAATATCAAACATTCCCAACAAAGTAGAATAATCACTTAAATGTAAAAACCTGATTAATCACTTAAATGTAAAAACCTGTTATGAATAATACATACTAAGCTAACTATTTCCATAACATTTACATTATAATGACCACGTAAACTGTAACTGCAATGCAACTAATTGTTTTAAATTGTTATCTCACTCAATTAGTTGCATTGCTACAATCAATAAATTATTATGTTCAACTTATACTCAAATTTTACAACTTAGATACACAATTATACTAATTTTATAAATTATCAACCATAACTTTTTACCATATAGTCTAATATTAATTAATCTTAAGAATGCCCGCAATGCACAGCATATTAGGGGCTTTTGGCATGTACATCTATTTTATACCAAACTATGTATCATTGTATCATGTCTACCTTACTATGTATCATTGTACCATGTCTAAATAAAAATTATTATTATTATTATTAAGGTGACGTCAGGGGAATGATGCGGGCAGCATGGTGACGTCATGGGTGATACCAGGCATCATGTGGCTTGGGTAACTCCACATAGCTTGTCCACACATGCCTTCGTGATCCATGTGGCTTCGAGTGACCTCGGGCACTCGGATACACAGCTCTGGCAAAGAATTCACACTGAATTCACAGAGAAACAGCAGAGAGGGAGTGAGTAGCTTCAGTGGTGTATGGTGGCCTGAGATGAGCATGGACAGTGAGGCGAGGGAGGAGCCGGCCGCTTCCTCCACACCCCACATACTACTAATGCAGAGTCTACCACCATGGATGCAGAAATCACCACCAAAACTCACCTCTGACTTGCTGAATTAGCCGTGCTGAGCTGAAAACAACAGGAGAACTATACAGGTGACGCTGAACATGCGACTGGAAATAAGTCACTCTGTCTGACTTTTTTGGGCTATCCTAGGTTCTCTACACATATGCTGCTATGTATGATAATGTATGTAAATGTATTTGTGTATACCTGAATAAACTTACTTACTTACTTACTTACTTAAATGGCGTGGGGCGCTGTGGGATGAAGTCGCAGGGACGCCACTTGTATTTCTCGAAGAAATTCAGCAAATTTCGGCCTGGATCCTGCTTGTACCTGTGTCTGGATACTGAAACTTCCAGACACGACTTCAGGACAAAGCGTAGAGAGACAGATGCTTCTTGTGTGGGGTGATGAAGTGAAAATAACATCTTCGTCTTCCTTCCTTCCTCTCTCCGGCAAACAACTGCTGCGACCACTGCTGCGACCACTGCTGCGACCACTGCTTCCACCAATTATAATGCAATGTGTGGCGTGATCAAAGCGGGGTCAATGATACTATTCGGAGGATTCTTTATTTGTGAGATCGGGGGTACAAAGGCAGTGTGTTTAAGTTGCCCTGGCCCCCTCTGGGGTCAGGGCAACTTAAACACAAGGAAGAGAGGAGTAGACCTTGTTGACTCTAGGATGCCTGGACGCCAAGTGAGGGCGATGTAAGCGTGGTGCTTCTGAACTGGGTGGGCAGCACGAGTATGGCTCGAAATATGAACTCAACTGGGCATGCATCGTAGGCCTACCCTCTACATGCCTGTCTGTCTCCTTTCTTAAAAATTGGGTGTACATGTGCTGTCTTTTTCACCTCAAGTAGTTGCCCTGTTACAATAATTTTATTGACAAGAGTTTTCACTGGCACACAGTGCCTCTACCACCTCTCTCGGGACCCATGGAAAGATGTGAGGCTCAGGTTAGGTTGTGTAGGAGAAAGGGAGATTACTTCCCGGTAAAAGTAGGTCTTAGACAGGGATGTGTAATGTCACCATGGTTGTTTAATATATTTATAGATGGGGTTTGTTACGGCCCCTATCTAACAATGAGTTAGGTAGTTACCCTGCCGGCCGGCAGTCAATGGGTTACGTCATCAGACCCGATGTTTGACTGCCAGTGTCAACGAGACTCCCCCCTATTTAACACTGGAGAGTTCACCAGCTCCCTGATACACTACTGGAGAGTGTACCAGACTCTCCTATGGAGAGTGTTCATCAGTCTCTCCCACTGGAGAGTAGACTCTCCCATACACTACTGGAGAGTGCTACGTTTGAGAGACCTTGAGAGTGATTCTTCGTGCTGGTAACGACCTGAGACTATGTACCTAAAAATAGACTATTGTACCTGAAATTATGTACCTGAAGTGTCTTGTGTGACACTGGTTGTGTCTTGTGTGACACTGGTTGTGTATTGTGTGACACTGGTTGTGTCTTGTGTGACACTGGTTGTGTCTTGTGTGACACTGGTAATGTTACCCGGAGTGTCAAGGTATTTAGTGGTGTAGTCAGAGTTTGTGACGGTGGCACGACACAGGTTGAGTCGTGTATTTGGGGTGCGTCATGATACAGGGGGCGTGTCATGTGGCACAGAGAAGGTGTGTGACACAGTGAAGGTGTCTTTTATGGTACAGGAACGGGTGTCGTGGAACCCCGTAGGAGTGCCATAAGACAGAGATAAGGGTGTCTGAGGACACGGTGGAGAAGGAGTATCATGACGAGGTGTGGTAGTGTCCTGCGTGACACTTGAAGACGGCAGCGACTTGACACCAGCACTAAGTATATGATTTTACTTGTGACTTTTACCTTGTACTATGATTTTGTGTATACAGAAAATATTATGTTTTTACACAAATTATAAGATTATGTTTTTATTCAGATTATATGTTTTTATATTAATATAATATATTAATAAATATCTGAAATATGAGATTTTATTTGTTATCCCAAACAGTCCGTTTATTACAAATGTTTCTTTTTTGTAATAGGGTTGTAAAAGAAGTCCAGATTTTGTGGGAAAATCAAGGACGAAGACCTGTCTCAGGCACCGTCAGACGCTGGGAGTGACAGGTGGCTCTTTAGTCCAGCAGGCGGGTTGGATGAACGCTGATGAAGTTGACGGGCGTCGGTCCCCTCCATCACGAGAACAATGCAGTTTCTTCACTCCTCCTCCTCCTCGTTGTTGGTTTTCCCTACCACCTTTTTTCTCTGGAAAACATTCTGTCTCCATGACTCACGAAATCGTAATGACACGATTGCAAACAAACCATACCATGGGTGGGGTTCGCACCCGCGGTCACAGAGTTTTGGACGGTCTTGAGTTTTGAGACTCTGTGACCGCGGGTTCGAACCCCACCCGTGGTATGTTTTTTTCTGTCTCCATTGAGAATACCTCAATGATCTCTTCACAAACTTCCTGGTCATTTCTTGTAAACTTCCCTCCTATTTTTCCTCAGCATGATGACCTGATCCTTGACTGTTCTTTTACTCCTGATGTGTCTGTATAACTGCGTTGGGTTAGAATTGGCTTTCGATGCTGTGTTGCTTTGCCTCCCTCCTTTTCTATATAGTATATTTGTTTCTGTTCTCCATGGGTACGAACTTCTCTTCTTCCCTTCACTTTGGGGTTACGTGTTCCAGGTTTTCATTTCCTGTCTTTCCCTCCAGTTCTCTTTAACACTGCACCTCGTGCAGGAATTGCTGCTTCGCTTTCTACCATTAACTCTTCAGTATTTGATACTCAGGACCACGTGTTCACTAGCGCCGAGGGACCTTTCATATATAATATCCCTAATGTCGAAACTGCTCATGGTGATGACGAAATTCAGCCTTACTGCTTTATCCTCTCCTCTCTCTCTGGTATTGTCCCTAACATGTTGGTGCATAAGCTTTTCTAGCACCACCTCCAGCATCTTAACCCTCCACGTTTCGGGTCCCCCATGTGGCTCCAGGTTTTCCCACTCAATGTCCTTGTGGTTAAAATCATCCATAATTATTAATTTTGTCATGCCCATGTTGGCCCTTTTGGCCACTAGTGTGTCCACCATTGGTGTGTTGTTATTCTGTGGCAGGAAGATTTATTATGTTTGTAAGTGTTACTGTTGGTGTTGTTGGTGATGTTAATGTTGCTGCTTCGTGTTTGTTACTGATGTTGCTGGTGCTTCTGATGTTGCTGGTATTGCTGTTGTTGCATGCTGCTGCTGCTGCTGTTGTGATGCTACTACTGCTGGTTGTACTGCTGTTGATACGGATGCTGCTCGTTTCACTGTTGTTAGTTTTGCTGCCTCTGTTGGTATTCGTGCTGCTTCAGCTGTTGATGCTTTTGTTGGCACTCCTGTGCTACTGTTACTATTACCGGTGATGCTCTTGTTATTGCTACTGTTATTGTTGGTGCACTGGTGTTACTACTACTGGTGTTGCTGTTGTTACTACTGCTAGTGGTGTTGCTGTTGTTGTTGGCGCTGCTGGTGTTATTGTTTCTGCTGTTGGTGGAAACGCTTTCTCTGTTGTTGGTCTTCCTTGGGAGGTTGGTGATGTTGATACTGCAACATCAGGATACTGATACTGCAACATCAGGATGCTGATACTGCAACATCTGGATGCTGATACTGCAACATCAGGATGTTGATACTGCAACATCAGGATACTGATACTGCAACATCAGGATGCTGATACTGCAACATCAGGATGTTGATACTGCACCATCAGGATGCTGATACTGCAACATCAGGATGCTGATACTGCAACATCAGGATGCTGATACTGCAACATCAGGATGCTGATAGTGCAACATCAGGATGCTGATAGTGCAACATCAGGATGCTGATAGTGCAACATCAGGATGCTGATAGTGCAACATCAGGATGCTGATACTGCAACATCAGGATGCTGACAGTGCAACATCAGGATGCTGATACTGCAACATCAGGATGCTGATAGTGCAACATCAGGATGCTGATAGTGCAACATCAGGATGCTGATACTGCAACATCAGGATGCTGATACTGCAACATCAGGATGCTGATACTGCAACATCAGGATGCTGATACTGCAACATCAGGATGCTGATAGTGCAACATCAGGATGCTGATACTGCAACATCAGGATGCTGATAGTGCTGATCCTGGTGATTCAGTCAATTGGTGACTTACTGGGCAATATTAGTAAGGTAATTTTCACATAAACATTCTCATTCATTTATCTAACTTATTTTCCAATGTAACCCAAAGCCTCACGTTTGTTGAACTCATCTACATATTTATTGTCAAATAAGTTTTTTCCTATATCCTTTCTAACTCTCGCTATATTCAATTTGAATGTATTGAAATTACTTTATTTTTATCGATTTCATTTGTATTTTTTACTTGTACATCTAAATGAGGCCTTACCATTGACCAGATCATTTAAATTATAATAGAAATATCCCAACAATAAGAATTCTTCAAGCTTCCAGTTGACACTCGTATAAGAAGAGCTAATCATCTTCCTGTGTAGGTACAGCTCACAAGTAAGTAGTGATGATATACGAAGCAGGAAGTGCTAATAACTGCTTCCCCAGGGTGTTATCTGTCGTATTTACTTGGCCGGAGCTGCGCTGCTCCCGTCACTCCATGTAGTCTTGCTATTCTCCGAACAATTAATCAGTTAAAAATTGATAGGCAAATGTTCCAGTCACATTAGACAGTTATTTCGTGCTATGTCGCAATTGTTATTTCCTCTCATCACACAGAAGTACCTCGTATTTACTAATTTGCATGAAGACTTTCTTACTAAGCGAAGCTGCAGCCCAGAGAGACACACGAAGGTGCTCACTCCACTTGTATTAGGCATTAAGCTTAAAAGTTATATAGTAGTTTTAGTATAATATTTTAACATATTTGTTGTAGATATAACCACGATATAATCAAAATAATTATTTTTATATTAACACATCGGCCGTTTCCCACTAAGGCAGGGTGACCCAAAAAAGAAACGCTTTCATCATCATTCACTCCATCACCGTCTTGCCAGAGGCACGCCTGCACCACAGTTATAAAACTGCATCTTATCAACACCCCTCCTTCAGAGTGCCGGCACTGTAATTCCCACCTCCAGGACTCACGTCCGGCCTGCCAGTATCCCTGAATCCCTTCATAAATGTTACCTTGCTCACACTCCAACAGCACGTCAAGTCATAAAAACCATTTGTCTCCACTCGCTCCTATCTAACAGGCTCACGCATGCTTGCTGGAAGTCCAAGCCCCTCGCACACAAAACCTCTTTTACCCCCTCCCTCCAACCTTTCCTAGGCCGACCTCTACTCCGCCTTCCCTACACTACAGATTTATACACTCTACAATTCATTCTATTTTGTTCCAGCCTCTCTAAATGTCTGAACCACCTCAACAACCCCTCCTCAGCCTTCTGGATAATACTTTTAGTAACCCCACACCTCCTAATTTCCAAACTATGAATTCTCTGCATTATATATTCACATGACATCTCCACTGCCTCCAGCCCTTCTCCTTGGTGCAACATTCACCACCCATGCTTCACACTCATATAAAAGCGTTAGTATAACTATACTCTCATATATTCCCCTCTTTGTTTCCATGGATAATGTTCTTTGTCTCCACAGACTCTTCAGTGCACCACTAACCTTTTTCCACTCATCAATTCTATGATTCACCTGGTCTTTCATAGACCCATCTGCTCACACATCCACTCCCATATATCTGAATACATTCACCTCTTCCATACTCTCTCCCTCAAATTTGATATCCAATTTTTCATTACCAATTTTTTTTCCTTATTCTCATAACCTTACTCTTTCCTCTTTACTTTTAATTCCCTTCTTTTACATACCCTACCAAACTCATCCACCAACCTCTGCAACTTCTCTTCAGAATCTCCCAAAAGCACAGTGTCATCAGCAAAGAGCAACTGTGACAAACTCCCACTTTGTGTTAGATTCTTTATCTTTTAACCCCACACCTCTTGCCAACACCCGAGCATTCACTTCTCTTACAACTCCATCTATAAATATTTTGAGCAACTATTGTGACATCACACATCCCTGTCTAAGACCTACTTTTATTGCGAAATATTGCGACCCCTGAATGGGGGCCTGTCCGGGAGGTTTGATCCAAGGTGTTGGAGAAATTGTCTAGTTTGACTTACTAATAACTCTATAGTCAAACATCTTGAGTGATTTCCTGATCTAAAGAGTTGGAGTTCGATCTTGTACAACATAATAGATAGATGTGTGTACTTGTCCGAGTCTCTTGATCCAAGGAAATTGAAATTATGTTAATGAGCTCTAGCTCTAAAACAATCAACACTAATATAATTTGTAAAGTCAATTCTTATACAGACCATAGCTTCCTATAATCACTCTCTTGTTTTGTATTTATTTTCGCGATGTATATGCAAGTGAAACTGTTAATTGATATTCTGACATGTTGACAAGTAGCCAAATATCTCGGTGGTGTGACGTATAACAGAAATTACACCACAGAAACTGTCAGATCAATAATTAGAAATATATTGTTTCCTGCTCAACCAGAGATTTCTGATTCATCAGATTCAGATTCGGAGTACCTAGTATCACAATTAGAAAATATGTCGCTGATTGATGATTTAGAGAGAGCAACTAAGGCAGGAGAGTCTAAGCCTAGTGTAGCTCAGGGTCAGCTGACCCTTTCTCGCCTGACTGAGACATTAGTACAGAGTATAGCAGGCAGTAGGACTCAGCTTCCTGCTAGTAATGTATATACTACACCTGTATCTAGTTATCCTAGACCAGATCTAGAATCTTTAGGATTGGCTGGACAAGGCGCCCGACCTAAAGAAAGTCCAAACTCATTCGTTAGTTTCCCAACGCCTCCGTTACCCACTGGTCCTATCTCTCAGGAGCAGTTTGAGAGGATGGAACGCCTAATTAAGTTGCAAATTGCACAAATAGAGGCACAGCGAAAATTAAACGAAGAAGAATTCCATAGAGAGATTGTTCTTCATAAGAGAACAACAGATTGATAGATCTGATGAATCTTTTAGCACAACACAGAACACATTAACGTGCAGAAAGCTGCCACGATGGTTCCCAAGTTCTTTGAAAGTGACTTAGACACTTACTTTGATGTGTTTGAGAATCAGGCACGTGCAATGAATTGGCCACGCAAGCACTGGGCAACATTGTTGCACACAGCTTTGACAGGCAGAGCTCAAATTTGTATTGCTGCTTTGCCCTTTGACAAGTATATTAACTACGATACTGTCAAAGAAACTGTTCTATAGACATACAACTTGTTACCTGTAAGTTATCAATGTGCATTTTGTACGTTGCAGCAGACAAGGTCAAACCTGTGTCAAATTAGCTCGTGGGAAAATAGATTGGGTTTGAGAGGTGGTGCAGAGCCTCAAATTGCAACACTTTTGACAGCCTAGTTCAGCTGCATGAAGATAACAACGTACCAGACGTTACTTCAGAGTCATACTGATATGAAATGTGCCTTCACCACTATACTACTGTACAGTTTCTTTTTGCACTACGAGAGAAGTGAAGGGGCTTATATCAAAAATTATATCAAATTCATTTATTTTGATTTTGTCCACCTAGGCAACTTTTGTTAATAAACTTCTCAATTTTTATTACGTTGGTGTCCTGTCAGCTGCAGTCCTAAAGCACTATTAAAATTTATCATAATTTTAAAGGGTAACTTTAACAGAATACTTTCTACTTGTTACAAAAACTAGAAACAGGCTGAATGCTAGAGGGAGAGACCTTCTAGTATTCTCTGGAGATGTCTATACTTAACAGATACCGCCTTTTTGTAAAAGGAAATAATCTCCCTCTCTCCTACATACTCTAACCTGAACCTCACTATCTCATAAAAATTCTCACTGCTTTCAGTAACCTACCTCCTATTCCATACATTTGCAACACCTGCCACATTGCCCCACTATCCACCTTATCATACGCCTTTTCCAAATCCATAAATAACACAAAAATCTCTTTACCCTTATCTAAATACTGTTCACCTATATGTTTCATGTAAAATCTTGCTTTTCACACCCCCTACCCTCCCCTAAGCCACCTTGTTCCTCTGAAATCCTGCGATCCATCTTACTCTTAATTCTTTCAATAATAACTCTATCATGCATTTTACTAGGTATTCTCAACAGGCTTATTTTCCTATAATTTACACTCTCTTTTATCCCTTGTCTTTATACAAAGGAGCTATGCATGCTCTCTGCCAGTTCCTAGGTACCTTACCCTCTTCCAAACATTTATTAAATAAAAGCACCAACCACTCCAAAATTATATCCCCACCTGCTTTTCAACATTTTTGTTTTTATCCCATCAATCCCAGCTGCCTTACCCTCTTTCATTCTACCCACTGCCCCACGCACGTGCCCCTCACTCACAACTGGCTCTTCCATTCTCCTACAAGATGCTATTCCTCCCTACCCAGTACACAAAATCACAGCTTTCCGCTTGTTATGCAGAGCATTTCTGGCAAATTAGGTCAGTTTTGTCACAGGATGCGACCCACACCAGTCGACTAACACCCAGGTACCCATTTTACTGATGGGAACATAGATAACTGGTGTAAGGAAACCCGCCCAATGTTTCTACCCTCGCCGGGAATCGAACCCAGACACTCGCCGTGTGAAGCGAGATCTTTAGCCACCAGGCCATGGGTCACCATTAATCTCACTCCAGAAATTTTCTTATTCTCAACAAAATTTGTTTATAGCATCTCACCCACCCTCTCATTTGCTCTCCTTTTACATTCCTTCGCCACTCTCTTAACCTCTCTTTTTCTCTCGGTTTATTCTCCCTCCTTGTATCACTTCTACTTTGTAAAAACCTCTCATATGTTAACTTTTTCTCTTACTGCTGTCATTACATCATCATTCCACCAATCGCTCTTCTTCCTTCCCGCACCCACTTTCCTGTAACCACAAACTTCTGCTGAACACTCTAACACTACATTCCTAAATCTATCCCTTACCTCTTCAACCTCATTGCCCATACTCTCACTAACCCATCTTTCTTCCAATAGTTGTTTATATCTTACCATAACTGCCTCATCTTTTAGTTTATAAATCTTCACCTCTCTCTTACTTGCTGTTTCCATTTTCCTTGTATCCCATCTACTTTTTACACTCACTGTAGCTACAACTAAAAAGTGATCTGATATATTTGTGGTCCCTCTATAAACATGCACATCCTGAGGTCTACCCATCAATCTTTTATCTACTAATACATAATCCAACGAACTTCTGTCATTACGCCCTATATTATATCTTGTATACTTATTTATCCTTTTTTTCTTAAAATATGTTGGCTATATATGTAACCAAACCCCTTTCTGTACGAAGTTCAGTCAATGCCCCCCCCATTATCATTTACACCTTGCACCCCAAACTTACCTACCACACCCTCTCTAACCATTTCTCCCACTTCAGCATTTAGGTCCCCTACCACAGTCACTCTCAAAGGTTCCTAAATACTCTCTGGAGGTGTCTTTACTTAACAGATACCGCCTTTTTGTAACAGGAAATAATCTCCCTCTCTCCTACATACTCTAACCTGAGCCAAAATCTCTCTCTGTCTCCTCTACACTCCTCTCTTCTCCAGGTGCATACACGCTTATTATAACTCACTTTTCGCATCCGACCCTTATTTTAATCCACATAATTCTTGAATTTTTACATTTATATTCCCTCTTCTCCTTCCATAACTGATCCTTCAACATTATTGCTACCCCTTCCTTAGCTCTAACTCTCTCAGATACTCCTGAATTAATCCCATTTATTTCTCCCCACTGAAACTCCCCTACGCCGTTCAGGCGTAGGTAGAATCAATAAGATGACCTAGTATTCTCTGGTAGATATCTATGTAATAGATGTCGCATTTTGTTACAAACGCCCATGCCTCACACTCATAACAAATTGTTGGTACCTATATACTCTAAAACATTCCTTTCATTTGCTTGTTTTTCTCAGCTGCTTCAGTATATCATCTTTCATTGTCCCCTCATTTATATTATGGTTCATCTCGTCTTCCATACACTTAACATCCGACATATCCACTTTTGAATATATAAATTCATTCACTTCCTTCACACTTCTTCGCCTTATTCTAATATGCAAATTTTCATTCCCTGTATTTAAATACTCGTATCCCCTTTCTCTTTCCTTTCATTTTAATTTTCTTCTTTTATTGACTTTCCCAAGTTCATCCACCAAGCTTGACAATTTCTCTTTTGAGAATCTCCCAAAATAATTTCCAAATACACCTGTGACAACTCCTACCTTCCAGCTTACTCATTCTCAAGTATCTAAATACATTAACTTCCTGCGCACTTCCTCCCTCCAGTCTGATATCCAATCTTTCATTGTCTAGATTTATCGTTACTCTCATCATCTTTCCCTTTCATATGTTCTCTTTTAATTAACATCTATCAACCTTTGCAACTTCTCATCAACATCTCTCAATATAGCAAAGGTAACAACACACAATTTATATAAAATTCATTACAGCCCGAAATGCCTAGGCATGCTAGGCATGCTAGTGGCCTTCTTTGTAATTAATATTTTATAATATGTAAACCACACATTGTAATCACTAATTTGTAATATGTAAACCACACATTGTAACTAATATTTTAAAATATGTAAACCCCGCCCATTGTAATCTTTACAGAGAAATAAACATTTCAATTTCAACTACCAATTTAATTCCGCATCTCTCCCTTGCACCACAGCATTCACTTCCTCACAACTCTGTATATTTGTTAAACAGTTATGGTCACATGGTAAATTCCAGTCTTTGGCCTACTTTTACTGGAAGATTTTTCTCCTCTTCCCTTCATACTCTAACCAGAGCCTCACTCTCATCTTAAAAATTCTTTACTGCTGTCAGTAATCTTCTACTTCTTTCATAGTTCTGCAACATCTGCCACATTACTGTCCTCTTCTTACTGAGTTCTAAAAAACAGATGTTATTATTCCCACTTCTTATGTATGTTACTTTCGTTCTATGAGACAGTCCTACTCTCTTTTTTTTATCATTTGCTCATATTAGGTCCTTCATTTTTGTGTTTACTATTAAGATGAGAAACAGTAAAGAGGCTATGATCGTGTCTTGTGGTACTGAATCTTTTACTTTGCTAAGACTGAACTTTGTTTTATTATTATTATTATCCTTTAATCTGTTCGATATTATTATTATAATCAAAAGAAGCGCTAAACCGCAAGGGTCATACAGAGCAGCGGAGCACGATAGGATGCAGGGATAATGGGTAGTAAGAGGTAGAGGAATGATTAGGAGGGTATGAAGCACAGCAGGGTAGTGGATAGTGAAGGGATAGAGGGTAGTTAGAGATTGAGGTAGCAGTCACTGAGGGGCTCTGTTCGATAGAAAATTGAATATAGATCCTCCACGTTATTTGCTGGACTGCCTCTTCTCACATTGCAAGATCTCACATTCTTTCACGCCAGAACTTTTCTCCATCTACAAATACTCACGTTTGCCCTTGTCTCTGTGAATTGATAAATTCCCTAATGGACTAAACGTTTCTGCAATAAAATTCCATAACCTGCACTTTGTGTCATCTTCACGAACCGGAGGATATTGTTAGCTGTCTGGACGACATCATGAGAGGTAATGGGAGCAATCCTATTATCTGTCTCAGTGCTGGAGGCAACGATGTTGGCAGACGTAGGAGTGAGGACCTGACTCGCAGGTATAGGTCAGCAATAGACAGAATTAGGAAGAAGGGTGGGAACCCTGTCATATGTGGTATTTTGCCAAGGAGAGGAGTTGGAAATGAATGGCTGTCCAGGGCAATTGGTGTCAATTGCTGGCTGGACAAATACTGTAAGGAAAATGCAGTAACATTCATAGACAACTGGGACCTCTTCTATGGCACAAATGACATGTATGCCTGGGATGGGGTTCACTTATCTAGGTCTGGGGTGGGGGCACTGGCAACTGCAGTGGAGGAAGCTGTTAGGGCTTTAAACTAGAAAAAGTTAGTGGTATGGGTTTTGGGGGAAAAACAGTGAAGTCCCAGTGTAGTAATATTATGAGTTCTAGGGGAACTAGTAATAGGCAGAATAAGGTGGATACTGGAAAGCCAGTGGCACTTGATGACAAGGACAGTAATAGGTATAGTGGAAAAACAGAAATGAACAGGAAGGGTAAAGAGAAAGGAGGGTCTTTAAATATATATTATAGTAATTGTCGTAGTGCTAGGAATAAGATGGACGAGTTGAGATTATTTGCTAGTGCGGGTACCATTGATGTATTTGCCATAACTGACACGTGATTTAATTCGAAAAATCGGGACATACCTGCTGAATGTCACATTCAGGGTTTTAAATTGTTCCAAGTAGACAGAAGTATCGGGAAGGGGGGTGGGGTGGCACTCTATGTCCATGATCATTTAAAGTGTTGCATAAAAACGGGTATAAAGTCTGAAATAATACATACAGAGTCTGTCTGGATAGATTTTCCAGAGGGGTGTGAAAAATTTATTTTAGGCGTGATATACCGTTCTCCAAACTTGGACAGGGAACAATGGAGACTATTTTGTGAGGAAATTGTTAAGGCCACAAGGCACGATAACGTAGTAATTCTAGGGGACTTTAACTTTAGTCAGATTGATTGGAATTTCTTGACAGGGAATTTAGAATCTAACGACTTTTTAGAAGTAGTTCAGGATTGTTTTTTGAAGCAGTTTGTGACAGAACCTACAAGGGGAAATAACCTACTTGACTTGGTTCTGGCAAACAAGGAAACCCTTGTTAATAATTTAAAAATTACAGAGGAACTCAGCACAAGCGACCACAAATCAATTATCTTTAGCATTGAATGGATGTATGATAGTAGGGATAATTCAGTAACGGTCCCAGATTTTCGCTTAGCAAATTACAATGGGCTTAGGGAATACTTAGCAACTGTGGACTTGGGTAGCGAAGACAGCTATCAATATGACAGTTTTCTTAACACTATACAGGCTGCTCGAAGAACATTTATCCCGTATAAAGAAATTAGATCAAGTAGAAATGACCCAAAATGGACGAATAATAAGCTCAAATATCTTTTAGGGCAGAAGAAAGGAATTTATAGGCTCATAAAAAGAGGTGAGGGTCATCTTATAAATCACCCTACTGAGATTATTAGGGACGTTAAAAAGGGGATAAGAAAATCTAAACGGGACTATGAAATTAAAGTTGCTAGGGATTCAAAAACTAACCCCAAAAGTTTTTTCCAGGTTTATAGAACAAAGGTTAGAGATAAGATAGGTCCCCTTAAAAATAACTTTGGGCATCTTACTGACAAGGAGAATGATATGTGCTCTATTTTTAATAATTATTTACTCTCGGTTTTCTCACAGGAAGACACTAATTATATCCTAGTAATTAATTTTTATAGTGTCCCTGAAGAAGATAAACTATTTAATATAACAGTCACTAGTGAAATGGTTATGAAACAAGTAGACCGACTGAAACAAAATAAATCGCCGGGTCCTGATGAGCTTTTTGCAAGGGTTCTTAAGGAATGCAAAATGGAACTCTGTGAACCAATATCTAACATTTTTAATTTATATCTTCAAACAGGTGTAGTGTCTGATATGTAGAAGATGGCTAATGTAATTCCTATTTTTAAAGCAGGGGACAAGTCACTACCGTCAAATTACCGCCCAATAAGCCTGACCTTAATTGTAGGCAAATTATTATAGTCAATTATAGCTGATAATATAAGAATATGTTCTACCAGTGTATAACTGGGGTGTATGTGTTTACATCTTACTGAATATCTCCAAATTCCCTTCATATAGTACCTAAATATTTCCTAATTTTTGTCTTGAGTGGCAGTCTCATTTTAGTTTACTCTGAAGAGTTCTTAAGGTTTCTTACTATCTTTCTCTGGGTAGACTTCTTTAAAATATTTTTTCATGGATATGTGATGGTGTCGGTTCATCAACTTCTGTTCCATTGTTTTACACCACAATTTCTCTCTCGTCTTCATTATTCTGCATGTGTTTTTCTCCTATCATTATGCAACCTATATTTAATTTATTTTCACACATTTTATGATTATAAAAGCTGTAAAATCTGAAAAGAAAAGACTTTTTTTTGTAATCACAGCTAGTGTTATTCAACACATGTAATACTTGCCCAAAATCTTTTATCTTTTCTATAAATCCAGATGCACTTGTCTCGTTTCAGTTCACCGCTTCTAGTTCTGTTTATCTCAGCACAACGTTTCATACTCTAGTATGATTCACAACATTTTCAAATTTCCGACAGATTTAGTTTAAGACTGATAGCCATTTAGGCTTGTCGTCCCTCTATAGCTGGTGTTATTTCAGCGAGTGAGGCTTATCATTTAGTAAATATATTTATAAAAAAAAATTCTGATTGAATATCCTAATCACTACTCTCAATAACAATTCCCGGTGTGCTGGCTATAATCTTCCATAAATGTTTAATCGATGTCTAGCTGCTGTTGACAGCTGACAGGTGGAAAAGAGAGGGGAGACAGAACTATGCTGATTTACCATAAAAAATACAACGGATGTCTTTGACAGGATATTATTCCTAGAGCTAATACTTTTTAATACATTATAAAGCATAATGAAAGCAAGTTTATTAAAAGTAAAACTTTAATAATACTTCTTAAAGAGTAATAACTAGAATTTTACTAAAAGTAATGCTTTTAAATACTTCCCAAAAATAGTAATAGTAATTTTACTAGTGAGTAAAATACTACTTGTGAAACAGTAAGGAAACTAACCTTAAATAAGGTGAACTTTATTGTTAAACCATTACCAGTGGAATCTATAAACTTGACTGTGGATAAGAAGCAAACCTCACCACCGAGTATTCTGTTACCTGTAAAACACAGCAGATTTATAACAACTATCACTGTACGTATACCAAGTGCATCTTTACTCACTTATTCCCTCTCTCCTCACTACTTACACTGAGAACCTGTAAGGTTTGTACTTCAGTATGGATGTTTTTTAAGTCACGTACTTCAGTATAGATGTTTTATAATTCACGTACTTCAGTATGGATGTTTTATCATCAGTTGAAACTACTGATATTTTTTATTTGGAGTCGATATCACAAATTCCTGTCAGGCCTAAATTTTAAATTCATTTATCCCCCCACCTTCTTCTTAGACCTGTTAAAATGACAAGGGTCGTATTTTTCCCTATGAATTCCTCTGGTCCATAATGTATCACCAGGTTTCCATAATTATAAATATTCATTATAGAGATCTCGAGGTCATTTCAAAACACAACACCATTAACCAAGCAAAAGGATAGGGCAAAATGGTATGTACAAAAATAAACAGTAGGTTTTATCAAACCACGTTATTCCCCATGGCACAGACTACATAACCATAGAGGAAAAAGTCGGCAACTCACTGAACCATCCTCGGAAGATCCAGTATAGGTGCTAGTAAGTAAGTAAATTTATTCAGATATACATAAATACAGTTACATAGATTATCATACATAGCAGCATATGTGTAGAGAACCCAGGATAACCCAAAAAAGTCAGACAGAGTGACTTATTTCCATTGCCATAAGGTTAATATCTTATGAACCTCCACTTTAAACAAATTCTCCCCCACTGCTCAACACTGTGTCTATACGCACTTCCCTGCTGCTCAATACTGCGTCTATACGCACTTCAGCTTCAGCAACTCTTGCAGTAACTTTAGTGGCACCAAAACAGATCTGAATAACTCTTGCCACATAGAAAACCATCAATATTTGCCCAGAAGAAACAGTGTTGGTCATCCATCTTCATCTTCAACAAAATAATCTTTTACACAAAGTTAGATCATTTTTTTCATTGGCAATGATATTGTCGTGTCAGTATTATATATACACTTGTGTAGTGTATTAGTATTCATCTTAGCTTATACAGCTGGTCCCTTTGCGTGTGACGTCACAATACCCGCTCATGTGAGAAGCGTCCTCCCGGGCGTTGGCCTCACTTCGCCTTAGACCTACGACTGGACAGGAGGTGGCTGGGTTACTATTCCTCTCTCACGTAATATATCTACTTCACCATCCATCCGTGAGTTTATTTCCAGCCATATTTACCTCTCCCAATACCCACACGACAAGTGGTGGGCAGCAGTGGGCCCATAAATCTTATCGATTACGGAGATAAAGGGAGATAGAATTCGACAAAGCCAGTAGACACCTTGTGTCCTTGTCTACCAGTGTGTCAGCCTACCCAGCGACCAACTTAAGAAGTGATTCGCCAATCAGTCTACAATATCTCCTAGCCAGCTAAGTGTTTTATCTCTTATTTTCTAAAAGCCTACGAGGGGTAGACCGGGGTTTTGCAAATTAAGTTCGAGATAACCCAGTTGTGAGGGAGAGAGACAAAAGTACCCAAGCCACCCACCAGTTACGTCAGCCTAGGCTAAGCCAGCCAATACCCTGCTGAGCTAATTGTTACAAGACTCCAAGCCAGTACACCTGTGTGAAAAGTTCTCGTACCCAGCAAGACAACCCAGCTGAGAAGTAAGCCAGCCACGGGAGTTCATGCATTTATATAGTCCTTGTACTTCAGTGTATCACTGTTCTGAGTGATAATACTGTCCCTGTGGTATTCTGGGTGCGTTCCAAGCCACCCTGGCTTTAGATTCGCGTGGGAGCAAGCCAGAACGTGTGGGACCGTGTGTATCAACTACTTACCAAGCTGCAACCCGCTTACCCAGCCACCCCGCCATTACCACGTGAGTCAGCCACCCACCCACAAAAAGCATCAAGTGTGGATAATTTCACCCTTAACTGGGTCCTGCAAGCTGTTTATTGGCTACGAATCGGGTCGAGCGTCCTAAGTGTGTTTCTTCTGAGCTGTTTTGTGCCAACTTTATTAAAGCCTAGATTCGTAGTTCATCATTTATGCACAATTCTCCAAGATTTCCACGAGTGAGAGTAGCAGACAGACAAAAACATCCTCCACCACCACCACCCTACTCAACGCTTCAGTCAACGTTTCACAGTCTAGAGACAATTACTGTGGGTTTTTTTTTTTCAGATAATCTAGAGACAATTCCGTGTGTTGAGACAATTTTGCCAGTTAAAGAAATTTTGAGTTATCCTGGGATTGTGACCTTATCCTAGAAAGTGTTGTGTGTTAAATTAAATACTTGCATTAATTTTTTTGAAGTTACTAGAATAGTCTCTTGTTAATTATTGTGTCACATTTTCTGTGAATTTTGTTGTGTTACCAAGTATGCAGTGCAGTAAGTAAAGTTTTGTTATTATTGTTTTGTCTACTTGTTCCAATATTCCACCAAGTAGTGATTTTTACAAGAATTTAATTTTTTTTCCTCCAGCATTGTCCCTGTGTTTTTCTTGTTAATTCTTGTGTTCCACCAAGTGTTCTATTCCAGAGTTATCATTTAATCATTTACCCTTGTTTGTTATTATTTTATTGTGTAATTAATTTTGTTGCTCCAGTATCGATGTAAAGTAATTTTCTCCTCCAGGTATTTAACCTTTTCCCAGTAATTTCCTGCTAATTCTTATGTGT
Organism: Cherax destructor; assembly: GCA_009830355.1. Classification (NCBI taxonomy): domain Eukaryota; kingdom Metazoa; phylum Arthropoda; class Malacostraca; order Decapoda; family Parastacidae; genus Cherax; species Cherax destructor. The sequence goes on along the minus strand of WNWK01004326.1, from coordinate 86,837 downwards.
TGCAGTCAGTGTAATCCTTCCCATTGCACCCAATATTGTTTTGTGTACTTGTTATTTTTATAAAGTGCTAATGTGCCTTAATTTTTGCAGACTAGTGATATAATTTATGGAAGATATTAATTTGCTCTGCTCAGTAATAACATACAAGTTAACAAGAGCATGACTTTTGTTGAGTTTTAATGAGTGTACTTCAGTTTCTGTAAGTGTTCATTTTTCCTTTGTTAATTAGTCTGTACATTAAAACAAAATTCTTGTCAATAATTTTAATTTGTTTTCAAGTGTTGTTGAACAAATTCACTCTTAAGTTTGATTAAAGTCAGTGTTCTTAGTGATTTGTTTTAGTAACTGTTTGATTGAGTTACCTTGCTTTGCTTGCAATTAAGAAATATAAATATTTTTATTTTCGGAACAAAACTAACTTAGAAACCTAACCTCCATCAAAATAACTCAAAAAAAAAAACATTTCCTTAAATTTTGCTTTATATACCATAGGTTCATTTACATTTATTTAATATGACTTAAAATTAATGGTTAAAATTTTATTAGTTATGCTCAGATCGATTTCTGGTGATTTATTGCAAAAACAAATTTTCATTCTGCTAATTCGGCAAAATACACCATTTCACGCATGGTGAGTCAAGGGGCTGCATCAATGTTGAAACCAACTCAGCTCGGTTTTGGTGTTCAACAAGGCTGTGAAGCAGCTGCCCATGCAGCACGAGCATACATCAACAACATGTCCAATGAAAAAGCCTTGATCAAATTGGACTTTGCCAATGCTTTCAACTCAGTCAGAAGGGATGCTGCTCTCCAAGCAGTTTCTAGACACTTCCCTTCCCTCTATCCCTTCATAGAATCGTGTTATTGTTTGGCTTCTAAACTATTGTTTGGGGACCATGAAATTGACTCGTGTGAGGGTGTGCAACAGTGGGACCCTCTCGCCCCCTTTATATTCTGTATAGTCATCAAGGAAGTCACAGAAGCGCTGTCCAGTGAGCTTCATATCTGGTTCTTGGATGATGGCACCCTAGCTGGCACTACAGAATCTCTCCTAGGGGACATCAGGAAAGCTAAAGACATAGGAGAGAGCCTGGGCCTATCTTTAAACCCCACCAAATGTGAAATAGTTTCTACCAATCGACAGATGATCCAGAACATTAGTGCTGTTTTACCAAGGGCACGAGCCATTGATCCAGCCAACAGCACTCTCCTTGTTGCTCCTCTTGGACCCAATGCCATCGATCTGGTCCTGGAAAAAAAATCTCAGACCTCAGGACGATGGAAGGCAGGATGAAAGACATTAGTACACATGATGCCTTCTTCCTACTAACCAGGTGCCTGTCAATCCCAAAACTTACTTACTTCCTGAGATGCTCCCAAGCCTTCAGCAGCCCGAAACTCAAGGAATATGACTCTCTCCTCAAGACCATGCTAGAGAGTGTATTTAATCTTTCCCTCGAAGATGGACAGTGGTTGCAAGCCTCACTTCCAGTCAGGCTTGTGGGGCTGGGAGTACGCAAATCCTCCCAGACTGCCCTACCAGCTTTCTTATCCTCTTCCATAGCATCAAATGAGCTAATAAAACAAATTCTTCCAGACAACCTCAGTGATTCAGCAGGAATACAGGACCCTAGCTACACCAGTGCCATCACTGAATGGTAGACTCTTGCTGCTCCAACAAAAAAACCCAGTGCAGAACTGGCCTACAGTCAAACTGGGATGGCCCTATCTCTGAAAAGATACTTGCCAACATGCTTAGGGCTGTAGCATCGGACAGGGAGAATGCCCATCTCCTAGCTGTGAGTGCACATCACTCTGGGGACTTCCTCCAAACAGTTCCCATTTCGGCCATGGGAACACGCCTATACCCTAAGACCCTCCGTATTGCAGTGGCTCTGCGCCTTGCTGCTCCAATTCACACGGAATATACGTGTATTTTCGGCAATGTGCAAGCCGACCAATATGGTCTACATGGTCTTAACTGTTCCAAAACCAAGGGCTGGCATGCAAGACACAACGAAGTCAACGACATCTTAAAGAGAACCCTTGCTACAGCTGGATGCCCAGCCGAGAGAGAGCCTCGATCACTAGCAGCCAACACTACCCACAACCCAGCAAACCGCCCCGAAGGTATCACCATCTTTCCTTGGAAGAATGGCAAGTTCTTAGCATGAAACTATACCTGTGTATCGACACTAGCTGACACCTACATCCATCACAGAATCAGGCGACAGGGAGGAGCTGCTGACCACAGGGAGGAGTACAAGATCGGCAAGTACAGGGACATAAGCCAACAGTATCAATTTGTCCCAGTGGGATCAGAGACCTTGGGATCATGGGGAAAAATGCAACACTGGGTTCCAGACTCATCGACACCACCAGGGACCCAAGGGCAGCCACTTTCATGTTCCAGCGCCTCAGCGTGGCCATCCAGAAGGGAAATGCATGCTGCATACTGGGGACGCATCAGGCTTCGGAGGAGCTGGAAGACATTCATAATCTTTGATATATTGTACCAATGTAATCATGTCCATGTTTGTGTTTTCTGTCAATGTATTCTGTCTATTAATAAAGCACTTGTACTAAATATATATATATATATATATATATATATATATATATATATATATATATATATATATATATATATATATATATATATATATATATATTAAAATATATATATATATAATAGTATATATATATATATATATATATATATATATATATATATGTATATATATATATATATATATATATATATATATATATATTATATATATATATAATTATATATATATATATACATGTATATATATATATATATATAAAAATGTATATATATATATATATATATATATATATATATATATATATATATATATATATATATATATATATATATATATAAAGACAAGCCGCGGGGGTGGAAATTTTAGCCGATTTCAGTGAGGAGACATTGTAGTCAACATTGGAGTCAGACAAGTCAACAGGTATGTCAATGTCATGGAAATGTACCGGTGTCCTGGGTCTCAGACCCAGGATTGTCATTGGTCGTAGATGCAGTGGGAAGAGTATTAGACAGGTTGTCGCTAATGTCCGTCTGGTTGTGGTATTGCAACGCACGTTCCTCCAACTCAGCCTTGGCTTGCACTTTGTCAATGTACTTCATGTGGTCAAGGTGAGTTTCCTTGTTCGTTCCTGTGGCAATCTCCCTCACCTCAAACTTGTTGCCGTGGAGCTGTCCGAGAACACCGTAAGGACCAACGAATTGGGAACCAGTTTATACATACCAGGGGTTTGCGTAGGATTTAGCAACATTACTTTTTAACCTGGTTCAACCTTACTCTCCTTAGCACTAGCGTTACGATTAGACGTAAACTTATCTGTTGCTTTCTTGAGGTTTTCTCGTACTCTCTATAAGACAAGCTGTGTAGTCCGCTTCTTGCTAACGCTGACATTGTCAGTGTCATATGGCAAACGCTTTTCATTGTCAAACAATGCGAAGTGGGGTGTCTCACCAGTTGAACTGTTGTGTGAAGAGTTTAGAGTACTCTGGACATCTGGAATGACTTCGTCCTATGTGGTACAACTCTGATTGATGGTTACTCGGAGCACCTCTAGGATTTTGCGATTTGTACGTTCAGCAAGGCCATTACTAGCAGGATGGCGTGGGGCTACTGGCGCTTGGTGAATGTTAAATCTAGAGCAAAAGGTCCTGCATTGTGGCATTTATGAACTCCGACACATTGTCCGACAGAAGGACGCATGGGCAAGTATGACGGAGAACATGTTCCAGGAAAGCATTTGCAACAGTCTCGGCGGTTTTATCACGGATAGTTACTAGCTCACAGTACCGTGTCAAGTTATCCACCTTTACAAGCAGGTGTTTATTATCCTTCTCAGAGGTCGAGACATTCGTTAACAGGTGGACAGAAGTTCTCTTCCAGGGCTCCTTTCTAATGGGATACTCTAGAATGGGAATAGGACCGGTGATGGTACCTTTGACCTGGAGGCAAACAACACACTTGTGCACATACGTAGCAATTTTCGCTGCCATTTTAGGCCAGAAGTATTTCATTCGTGCCTGTCTGATGCTGCGGTCTTTACCTCGAAGCGCTGCTCCTGGGACGGCAGCATTGAGAGTAAATACTTATATTTCCTTCCCCAAATAGTAATCAGGTATGTACTTTATATACAGCAGATATGTAAAATAAGGCAAATGTAAGCAAGAAACACGGTGAGAAAAGTTGTGACCAGACTGGGAAGTCTCCCAAACTTGTTTCAAGAGAGTCCCACATCGATTGAAAACTTTGGTGCACTTCCTTGTGATTGACTGGTTGAAGCAAGGTGCTTAACATGTGGGCACCAATACTCCTTAGCACCTGGTTCGCTGGTCAGTAGGCAGCCTATATGGGGTGTGTCATACACCAAATATGTAACAATCTTAGCATGCCACTAGAAGCTAAAAATAAAAGTCAAATAATAATAATAGAAAATGTGAAATTTTCGTTTCAGCTAACAACGAATAACTCAACGATATAAAACAATATGAAAAAGGAATATATACAATAACAACACTACCACCACCACCATTACCATGTTACAAAATGCAACATCTATAAAGTGAAGATTGAGTTACAGATATTTAACACACAAAGTGCGACCGTTTGTTTTGCTGATGGGGTGTTGCGACCTCAGAAAAAGGGCGCAGTAACTATTTTCCATATATTGTCTTTTCAAATAATTTTATATTGCTTGTATTTTCATTAATAGCTAAAATGAAAATTACATGCTTAATATTATTTGACTTATTATATTAGCACTTGCAAACTACCTGACAAGGTATTAAGTAGTTTAAGGCAGGAGCTACCTGGTTCCTGACGTCGACGCTGCAGACGTGCTTCTTCTCCCCTCCCTAGTTGCTCTTCCTGGAGGAAACATCTCATCTTCCTGCTCTGTCATCTCGTGTTATTTAGACCCTGTTTTGGTAGGGAATATATCCGTTGTTGAGCCAGAACATATATCTCATAACTCTGTTCAACTGTGTTCACAGAACATTTAGACTTAGTGATATTTGACGATTTCAGAGGTTGTGTCGTGGCGACACTATCTCTGGTCCCAAGTTCAACTTTCCACCTATATTTGTTCTGGCATCTACACACTTAGTCAGTAACGAGAGGGTTTTATACCTTGTGTGAGGGATCTGTTGAAGATCCAAGTTAAGGTCGTTTTTGTCTCCTTATTCCTTGCCTGATGCTGTGCTCTTAACTGCTGCTTTAAGCATAATTGCTATTAAGGACTTGTTGTTTCAGTCACATTTGAAGTCTAACTCGGGTCAATCTGAGCACATATTGAGCGCTTACACAAACGCACACACATACATTACTCTTGTACATCTCACAAAGTACCAGACGGTACGTTGCTATGATGAGATGATTAGTGGTACATTATCTTAAGTGAGCACTTAGCACCATATGATTATATGTACAGAATAATATTAATGTTGGTAGAATTACCGACAATATATCAGGTAAAAGGACACAAGTACAACTAATGTGGCATTTTATTGTGGCAACGTTTCGCTCTTCAAGTTATACTCCAAGAGTTGTATAGGAACTTATCTCCTTAATTATTCAAGTTACATTAACTGTAATTATTACCACCTAGACACCTTCGATGTTAAAGATCTAAACTTTTATTAAATTGGTTTGTATTCATTCAGTGGAATCCAAACAGGGCTATTGAGAAGCCATATAATGTTTTGGGACAACAGGACTAGAATATTCTGTGAGAAACTGTTACAAAACTAGAAACATGCTAGACACTAGAGGGGGATTAATGTAGTTGACCTTCTAGTATTCTCTGGAGACGTCTTCACTTAGTAGATGTCGCATTATGTAACATGCCACTATTGCGACCCCAGAATTGGGCCCCAGTGTATATATTTTATGTATATTTCCATTTTCTATAATTTTATATTGCTGATATTCTCGATAATAGCTAAATCGTTAATATCGTGCTTTATATTATTATTGGACTTATATTTGACATTATTTGACTTAGCTATGTTCATTAGGTAGGATTTAACATTATAAATTGTGCTCATGTTTGTAGTAGCTGCCTTGGAGTTGGCAAACTACCGATTATGACACTAGGCTTCTTATGCTGCTGGCGCCTAGCTGCTGACCACACCTGAGGTGGGTGGCTGCTGCTCCTTCCTCGAGAGCACTACGCAGCTGGACATAGTTGTGTCAACACCTCTCTCCTGTCTCTGCTTCTTTTCTCTCCATTTAGACTCTGTTTGGGTAGAGTATGTGTTCGGTGGTGAGACGAAACATACTTCTCAGGACTCTGTGTAACTCTGTTCACAGAGGATAGACTAGACAGTGATTTCCGACGTTTTTCTGGGTTGTGTGTCACATTGACACTCTGAGACAACTCAGGTCTCTAGCTACAGTTCCTGACCTAATTCGATAAGGCATCTGTGCACCGCCACAGTTTGGGATTGTTTATGCTGAACCTAGCTTCAGTAGAAAGGGAGTTTTGTGACTGTTTTGGAAGATCTATTGATGGTCCCCAGTTAGGGTCGATTTTCTATCTCCTTGTTCCTGACGCTGTGTTGCTGTTGCTTGTTATATTGCTGTTCTGCGAATTGGTCATTTTACTGGTCAATCAAGCTGTTCTGATTGTCATTTTGTTAGAGAAGCTAGCTTATGAGAAGTTCAGTCGGACACTGGTTGAGTCGAGTCTTAGAGTTACCTGGAGATCACTCATACACACATATATTCTTATTTGCATATAACTGTATTATTGTAATTACTGACATTGTACCTGATGGTACTTCAGAGTCATTTAGATATGTGCCCTCAGCACAGTCATTGTATATGAGAGCAGTGTAGGAGCTACCCTCCTAATTAACCTCCTAATTCATAACTTAATGAACATCCTGATCATATGTACATTTATTTACTTTGAAACCCTAGACTCTCACTTTGATAATAAACCTTTTAAATATATTTCGTTGGTTAGTACCCTATCAGTTGCAATCCTCTTAAGATATATAATCTATTGGATAACTGGACCAGGATACTGACTTTGTTGCAAAAGCCCAGTAACAGGCTGGATGCTAGAAGGGCTATCCTTTCTAGTGTTCACTGGAGATGTCTATTACTAATAGATATCGTGTCATTTTGTAACAGCAACCACCACTATCACCACCACCACTACCACCACCACCACTACCACTACCATCACCACTACCACCACTACCATCCCCACCACTAACACCACCACCACTACCACCATCACTACCATCACCACCACTACAACTACCATCACCACTACCACCACCACAACCACCACCACTACCATCACCACCACTACCATCACCATTACCACCACTACCACTACCATCACCACTACCACCATCACCACTACCACCATCACCACCACCACTACCATCACCACCACTACCACTACCATCACTACCACTACCATCACCACTACCATCACCACCACTACCACCACTACCATCACCACCACCACCACTACCACCACCACTACCACCACCACTACCACCACCACTACCACCACCACTACCACCACCACTACCACCACTGCTACCATCACTACCAATAAAACCACCACTACCACCACCACCACCACTACCATCACCACTACCACCACCACTACTACCACCACCATTACCATCACCACTGCCATCACCACCACTACCATCACCACTACCACCACCGTTACCACTACCACCACCACTACCATCACCACCACTACCATCACCACCACTACCATCACCACCACTACCACCACTACCATCACCACTACCACCACTACCACCACTACCATCACAACCACCACCACTACCACCACTACCATCACCACCACTACTATCACCTCCACTACCATCACCACTACCTTCACCACCACTACCACCACCGTTACCACTACCACCACCACTACCACCACCACTACCACCACCACTACCATCACCACCACTACCACCACCATTACTACTACCAGCACCACTACCACCACCACTACCATCACCACCACTACCATCACCACCACTACCATCACCACCACTACCATCACCACCACTACCATCACCACCACTACTATCACCACCACTACCATCACCACCACTACCACCACCGTTACCACTACCACCACCACTACCACCACCACAACCATCACTACCACTACCACCACCACAACCATCACTACCACTACCACCACCACAACCATCACTACCACTACCACCACCATCACCTCCACTACTATCACCACCACTACCACCACCACCACTACGATCACCACCTACCACCACCATTACCACTACCACCATTACTACCACCACTACGATCAGCACCACTACCACCACCATTACCACTACCAGCACCACTACCACCATTACCACTACCAGCACCACTACCACCACTACCATCACCACCGCTACTATCACCACCACTACCACCACTACCATCGCCACTACCACCACCATTACCATTACCACTACCACCACTACCATCACCACCACTTCCACCACCACAACCATCACCACCACTATAACCACAGCCACCACAACTACCACCATTGTTGCTGTGCTCAGACCTCTACAACACAATTGTCCTCAAAGATTTGTTAAGTTATACCATGAATTAAGGAAAAGATCCTGGACTTCACCTTACGAAGCAGACAAAGCAAATGCGATAGTAATTATGGACAAGGTAAATTATAGTGGAAAAATAAGCATGATATTAGGAAACAATGGAACTGAGGCGCCTCTTAAGAAGCAGTAGCAGTTACAATAATAACAGAACTATATACACAATAGTCGAGAACTCCACAAAAACGACCATTATTCCTGGCTATGAGAGCCTGAGATAGTCACGTAAATATTAAGCAACTTTAAGAAGAGTATTATGATTTTTTTTCCACTTGCCGAATACTTTCCACTTTCGAGATTAAAAATATACGAACCTTATTTCCCAAAAGAATTTTTTTCCCTGAATGATGGAGGCGCTTGCATATATTTGACGTCAAACAAACACAGTAATAACTCACACTCTCAATTACTTTCAGAAGAAAAGTTTACAAAATTCCCAGAATATTAGAATAGTTTCTTAAGAATTTAGAAATGTTTATATCTATGCATATGCGTTCACACACACACACACACACACACACAGCTCATGGAGCAGGGAGAGAGAGGACCTAGTAGCGATCAGTGAAGAGGCGGGGCCAGGAGCTGAATCTCGACTCCTGCAACCACAATTAGGTGAGTACAATTAGGTGAGTACAATTAGGTGAGTACACACAAACATACACACACGAGCAGACACACACGTGTAGAAGATTATCAGGAGAGTGGAGGAGCATCTAGAGAGGAATGAACTTATCAACGACAGCCAGCATGGTTTCAGGGATGGGAAATCCTGTGTCACAAACCTACTGGAGTTCTATGACAGGGTGATGGCAGTAAGACAATAGAGAGAGGGGGTAGATTGCATTTTCTTGGACTGTATGATGGCGTTTGACACAGTTCCACACAAGAGATTAGTGCAAAAGCTTGAGGACCTGGCAGGTATAACAGGGAAGGCACTGCAGTGGATCAAAGAATACCTGACAGGAAGGCAACAGCGAATCATGGTACGTGGCGAGGTGTCAGAGTGGGCGCCTGTAACTACCTGTGCTGTTTGCAGATGTAGAAATTTACCAACTAGGTATATTTCTGTAGAAATATACCTAGTTGGATGAATCTTATTGAAGCTAGCTGGCCCAGTGGCTTACGAGACGGTCTGGAGTTTTGAGACTCTCTGACCGCGGGTTCGTACCCCACCCGTGGTATGGTTTGTTTGCAATCGTGTCATTACGATTTCATGAGTCAGTGAACTCCTATTTGGCCCACAGCGCTCCTGCTTTTCATTGGATCTCCTTTACATTTTCTCCCATGTATCTCACCTATTGTTACGATAAGGGCCTTATCTATAGACCTGTCTTGACCCCCTCATAACAAGATATTTAATAAAGGTTTACTCTTTTCACAATCAGAGAAAATAATTTCAATATAAGAGTATTTTTGGGGAGATTGATCCAAACAAAGTAAAATTATGGCATTTAATATATATAAGGATTCATATAATTCTGAATATGATATAAACTTCTCTTTTGCAATATAAAACCTCAAGATACATTATCTTATGACCCAATGATTCAGAAGTCTTTGTACAGTAAAAAAAAAACCTAATCTCTGCGAATACAAGCTATTACTAAGTCGAGGATAAATAGACAGTGTTCAATAACTTGTTCATACCATACTAGAGACTTCAAACCTATAAAAGGTAGAATACTTGAACTCAGAAGAGAGCATATGACTATTGATAGAGTGAAAAACTTCTCCTAAACAGGAGAGGGTGTGTGAATCTACTCCCTGTTGGGAGAGGGTGCGTGAACCTACTCCCTGTTGGGAGAGGGTGCGTGAACCTACCCCCTGTTGGGAGAGGGTGTGTGAACCTACTCCCTGTTGGGAGAGGGTGCGTGAACCTACTCCGGTTGGGAGAGGGTGCGTGAACCTACCCCCTGTTGTTACGATAAGCGTTAAACTAATTAGTGGTCTACAGGCCACTCTAACTCGTTATTGACATTGTTAAGTGTTTTAATTCAGAGGAAGTGTCATATATATATATATATATATATATATATATATATATATATATATATATATATATATATATATATGACATTATATATATATGTCATTATATTAAGACAGTACAGACAAATGTAACTTGTGGTGCTTATATAAGAATGAAAGTGAAGGCTTATTTAAAGTGTGTACACCCCTCCTAAGAGTAAGGAAGTTATAATATTATTTTACAAAGTGTTCTGAAAATCTTAGTACATTCTTAAATAAAATCCTCAAAAGACCTTAAAGATATCATTTCGCCTTGTATTACTCAGATAAAGTAACGACTTCCTAGCACCTGCTGTATTGTTGTTGAGATAAGCGCTAAACTAATTAGTGGTCTACAGGCCAGGATCGTCCTTGGACATTTGGACGCCATCTCTAGAGAACAGGCCCTTATCGTAACACCTATGCACATTGCTATGGTAGTGTCTAGAATTGGAACTAAGCAATGAAGGATCTTCTTTGTATATATTATCAGGTATCTCTTTTCTCCTCTGCAGAAATTACATTCTAAGTACACGAAGGTATTACCAATAGTTTCAGAGCAATTTCTTTGCGGATAGTAAGTCATCTCTGTACTTTCTCCACCTCAAATATCTCTCGGGCTTAGAAAGAAGACGTCAGCGCCTAACAATATTCTAAAAGAGCCATAATTAATTTGAAGAGTGTCACCATTACCCCACTGTTATTACTATGAGGAGTTCACTGTGGTAAATCCATGATCAAGGACTCTTCAGCACGCTACCAGAAGAAACTGGACCACCACATCTACGAAGTTGCAGATCAACCAGGCTCTGGTGCCACAGCCAGCCGCTAACAGCAACAGCCTGGTTGAAATAGCAATCAACATAAAAGCCTTACCTTTGGTCAAGCTGTAATGGTAGAAAAACTATCGAAAGCAGTTACAGGCACATGACGCTGCATAACCATGAAGTCAACACCTGAGAAAATACTTAAAAATGATGGAGAGGTTATCAAGTAGGTCCATTCTAAAACTGAGACGTTTGATCTATGGGAAAAAATTAAAAAAATCTGAAAGTCTTGAAGGCGAGAAGATCCTATTAAAACATAACTATTTACATTATACTCAGCAGTTTCGATACAATAGGTTCGGATAAACTGTTTTGAAATATGTGGTACATGGAAAGAGCGGTGGCATAGGTGGACGATAAGAGTAAAGAAGAGCTACAGATATATTAGGGAAAAACCTGGACTAAAGGTGGGGAATAAGTGGAATAAAGAAGATGAAGAAAGAGCGGAGGTAAACTCCCCACACAATTTTGGGAGTAGCTGTGATAGGACCCAGCAGGCCAGCAAGAACAATATACAGCCCAATTTTTGAAATTAAGAAGCTGGTTCTCGAGTTGTGTCTCGATACAAGATGAAAATTAGACACATGTGCGACATCTGGGTATCTTTATTGTAGACGTTTCGCCCTCCAGTGGCTTTATCAATACAGATTCCAGGACAACACTTGAAGACAGTAGAACTATATACATTCACAGAAGAGAAGTCTACGAGGAAACCTCAGTACACACACACTATGGTCAGTGTGGGGTAATATGCCTGTGGTAATATTTTGTGAAATTTAATAACAAATGGAAACAGAATTAGCGCAATTGTGAGGACACAGCAAGTAAAAAAAAAATATCGAAAAAAAGAATATGTGTATTCAAAAAAATACGTGACTGAGGAATAGTTAGAGAGTAAATGGTGATGAAATTTGTTTAAGATATTAAACAAAAATGTGTATTAAAAGGGGCAAAAATGAATCACAGCCAGTTTTTAGTGCATGACAAATTTGTTTTACAAAACATTGGAATTATAAAAGGTATCATTTTATCTTAGTATATGTTACAGTGTGGTTACCATGTACAGTACGTTACAATGTGGTCACCATGGATAGTACATGTTACAATGTAGTGACCATATACAGTACACTTTACAATGTACTTGCTACTTCACTCACTTCTCTACATTATCTGTTTACCCAAAGAAATAAAGTATTATCATCATCATTATCTTGTGGTAGTTTGTTTGTTACTGAGAGTTAAACACAGCTGCAAGAAACACAACGGATTCTTAACCACCCGTCTCAATGTCACCCGTCTCATTGTCACCCGTCTCAATGTCACCCGTCTCAATGTCACCCGTCTCAATGTCACCCGTCTCAATGTCACCCGTCTCATTGTCACCCGTCTCAATGTCACCCGTCTCAATATCACCCGTCTCAATATCACCCGTCTCAATGTCACCCGTCTCAATGTCACCCGTCTCAATGTCACCCGTCTCAATGTCACCCGTCTTAATATCACCCGTCTCAATGTCACCCGTCTCAATATCACCCGTCTCAATGTCACCCGTCTCAATGTCACCCGTCTCAATATCACCCGTCTCAATGTCACCCGTCTCAATGTCACCCGTCTCAATGTCACCCGTCTCAATGTCACCCGTCTCAATATCACCCGTCTCAATGTCACCCGTCTCAATGTCACTCGTCTCAATATCACCCGTCTCAATGTCACCCGTCTCAATGTCACCCGTCTCAATGACACACGTCTCAATGTCACCCGTCTCAATGACACACGTCTCAATGACACCCGTCTCAATGACACCCGTCTCAATGACACCCGTCTCAATGACACACGTCTCAATGACACCCGTCTCAATGTCACCCGTCTCACTGACACCCGTCTCACTGACACCCGTCTCACTGACACCCGTCAAACTGACACCCGTCTCACTGACACCCGTCTCACTGACACCCGTCTCAATGACACCCGTCTCACTGACACCCGTCTCAATGACACCCGTCTCAATGACACACGTCTCAATGACACACGTCTCAGTGACACACGTCTCAATGACACCCGTCTCAATGACACACGTCTCAATGACACATGTCTCAATGACACACGTCTCAATGACACACGTCTCAATGACACACGTCTCAATGACACACGTCTCAATGACACACGTCTCAATGACACATGTCTCAATGACACATGTCTCAATGACACATGTCTCAATGACACACGTCTCAATGACACACGTCTCAATGACACACGTCTCAATGACACACGTCTCAATGACACACGTTTCTCCTAACGACTACACTACGAGGATAGGTTAGGTAAGGTTCGTCAGGAAACACGACAAGTGTTTCCTGACGCGGGTCTTAGTCATATGATGACCCACCACTGGAGGGTCATCATATGACACTCGTGCATTGTACACACAACACACTCGTACACTGTACACACCACACATTGTACACTGTACACACCACACACTCTTACATGTACACTCCATACACTCGTACATACATTGTACACGTACACTACACATACCATACACTCACACATACACTGTACACACCATGCACTCGTACATACACTGTACACACCACACTCGTACACTGTACACATTCTTTTGTACAATGTGCACGTTATATTCGTACATACACTGTTCATATCATACACTCTTACTTTGTACACGTACAGCTACATACACTGTACGCACCATTCACGCACACACTGTACACACAATACATGCACACATAGTTTTAAGACAAGGTATGATAAAGCTCATGGACCAGGGAGAGCAGAGACCCAGTAACGGACAGCGAAGAGGAGGGGCCAGGAGCTGAGTGTCGACCCCTGCAACCACAATTAGGTGAATTAGGTGAGTACATGCATACGATGTACACACCATAAACGAACGTACACTATACATCATACACATACACTGCACACACCATACACTCGAACACTGTATACATCATACGCGTACATACACTGTATACATCATACACGCACACACTGTACACACAATACATGCACACACTGTACACAGCATACATGCATACGATGTACACACCATAAACGTACGTGTGATGTGAAGTTGATGAGAAGAATTCAGTCGGACGAGGACCAGGCAGAACTACAAAGGGATCTGGACAGGCTGCAAGCCTGGTCCAGCAATTGGCTCCTGGAGTTCAACCCCACCAAGTGCAAAGTCATGAAGATTGGGGAAGGGCAAAGAAGACCGCAGACGGAGTACAGTCTAAGGGGCCAGAGACTACAAACCTCAATCAAGGAAAAAGATCTTGGGGTGAGTATAACACCAGGAACATCTCCTGAGGCGCACATCAACCAAATAACTGCTGCAGCATATGGGCGCCTAGCAAACCTAAGAACAGCATTCCGACATCTTAATAAAGAATCGTTCAGGACCCTGTACACTGTGTACGTTAAGCCCATACTAGAGTATGCAGCACCAGTTTGGAACCCACACCTAGCCAAGCACGTAAAGAAGCTAGAGAAAGTGCAAAGGTTTGCAACAAGACTAGTCCCGGAGCTAAGGAGTATGTCCTACGAGGAGAGGTTATGGGAAATCGACCTGACGACACTGGAGGACAGGAGAGAGAGGGAAGACATGATAACGACATATAAGATACTGAGAGGAATTAACAAGTGGGCCACTCAAAACAATATGAAGTTCAACGAGGAGAAATTTCAACTAAGATATGGAAAACTTGAGGAAATAAAAAATGTATCAGGGTATACGACAAATTCTAACCATACAATAGAGCGAAAAAGAAATGTGAAGGACTTGGGAGTGATAATGTCAGAGGATCTCGCCTTTAAAGACCACAACAATGTATCTACCTCATCGGCTAGGAAAATAATAGGATGGATAATGAGAACCTTCAAAACTAGGGACGCCAAGCCCATGATGACACTCTTCAAATCACTTGTTCTCTCTAGGTTGGAATACTGTTGTACACTAACTGTCCCTTTCAAGGCTGGCGACATTGCAGACCTGGAGAATGTACAAAGAACTTTCACAGCACACATAAGTACGATAAAGCACCTAAATTACTGGGAACGGTTGAAGGTCCTTGATCAGTATTCCCTGGAACGCAGGCGAGAGAGATACATGATAATATACACTTGGAAGGTCCTTGAGGGATTGGTACCAAACCTGCACACGAAAATCACTCCCTATGAAAGCAAAAGACTCGGCAGGAGATGCAACATTGCCCCGATGAAAAGCAGGGGCTCCACGAGTACACTGAGATACAACACCATAAGTGTCCGGGGCCCAAGACTGTTCAACTGCCTCCCAGCATACATTAGGGGGATTACCAATAGACCCCTGGCTGTCTTCAAGAAGACACTGGACAGGCACCTAAAGTCAGTACCTGACCAACCGGGCTGTGGTTCGAACGTCAGTTTGCGTGCGGCTGGCAGTAACAGCCTGGTTGATCAGACCCTGATCCACCATGAGGCCTGGTGTCAGACCGAGCTGCTGAGGCGTTGACCCCCGAAACCCTCTCCAGGTAAACTCCAGGTCCAGGTAAGGTAAGGACTTAGAACTGATAATATAAGAAGATTCACTTTCATAGATCAAAACAACGTCATTTTCACATCGTTTAGGAAAATGATAGGAGGGATAATGAGAACCTTCAAAACAAGGGAAGCTAAGCCAGTGATGGTCCTCTTTAAGCCATTTGATCTTACTAGGCTTAATACTGTTGTATTTCAGCCTTGCAGATGGTAAAGGCACACAGTACCTTCACTGTGCGTATAAGCTAAAACTCCTTAGTTACTGGAACGTTTAAAATCACTTAACCTGTACTCCCTGGCTCATACATGCAGCCAGCAGTAACAGCCTTGTTGATTGGGTTGTAATCCACCCTGAGGCATGCTCATGGACCGGGCCTCGGAGGCTATACACCATACACAATATACATACAAACACACATTGTACACATACATGCACACACACTGTTCACACCACACACAACATACATGTGTGTGTACACACACACACACACACACACACAGGAAAGGACACCCTCTGGGGGAACATGAAATAAATATGCTTTTAGAAACCCCTCAATCCCTGTCACCACATATCAACCCAACACAATAACCACAAACAAACCACACATCATAGCCCCCACACCCCTAAGCACTAATTTCACAATCACAACAGCTTCCCATAATCTGCCCTGCCTCCCACCTCCCCAGCCTGCACCTTTCTCTCCCATCTCCCAAAATACAGTAATGGAAAGGAAGCTAAAGGTATGGTACACCAATGCAGATGAAATAACAAATAAGAGTGAAGAGTGGCAAGAACGAATCACTGATGCATCACCTGACATCATAGCACTAACAGAGACAAAACTTACAGGGAGGATAACAGATGCAATCTTTCCACCTGGATATCAGATCCTGAGGAAAGACAGAGAGAACAGAGGAGGGGAATGAGTAGCGCTGCTCATCTAAAACCAGTGGAGTTTTGAGGAAGTGGGAGGAATGGACAGAAGGGAAACAGAAGACTTCATTGTTGGAACACTTCAGACTGGGGGTCCAAAGGAGATGATAGCAGTGATGTATAACCCACCACTGAACAGCAGGAGGGCAAGACAAGAGTATGATGTGCACAATAGGGTAATGGTGGATACACTAGCTGAAGTGGCCAGGAGGGCTAATATGGGTAGGACAAAATTACTCATAATGTGGGATTTCAATCATAAAGAGATTGACTGGGAAAACCAAGAGCCACATGGGGGACCAGAAACATAAAGGGCTAAGATGTTGGAGACTGTATTGGAGAACTTCATGCACCAACATGTTAGGGATACAACCAGAGAGAGAAGAGAGCATGTTGCAGAGAGGCTGGATCTCATATTCACCTTGAATAGCTCAGACATAGGGGATATCACACACGAAAGACCCCTTTGCGCTAGTGATCATGATGTCCTGAGTTTTGAATATCTTGTAGAGTTACAAATGGAGAATGCAGCAGCGCGGGAAAAATGAGAGAAGCCGAACTTCAAAAAAGGGGACTACATAGGAATGAGAAGTTTCCTGCATGAAGTGCAGTGGGAAAGAGAACTAGAGGGAAAGGGAGTAAATGAAATGATGGAACTAGTGACCATTAAGTGCAGGGAAGCAGAGGAGAAGTTCATACCACAGAAAAAACAGAAAAAATAGTAAGACCAGAGTGAGCCCATGGTTTAACTGGAGGTGTAAAGAGGCTAAAGCCAAGTATGCTAGAGCATGGAAAAGGTTTAGAAGGCAAAGGACTCAAGAAAACAAGGAGTTGAGTAGAAGAAACAGAAACGAATATGCTGGGATAAGGAGAGAGGCCCAGAGGCAATACGAGAACGACATAGCATCAAAAGCCATCTCTGAACCAAAGTTGTTATACAGTCATATTAGGAGAAAAACAACAGTCAAGGACCAGGTAATCAGGCTGAGGAAAGAAGGAGGGGAGCTCACAAAGAGTGACCAGGAAGTATGTGATGAACTAAACACAAGATTTAGAGAAGTATTTACGGTAGAGACAGGGATGATTCCAGCAAATCGTAGGGTGCACCAGCAGGTGCTGGACATAATACACATAACCAAGGTAGAGGTGATGAAACTGCTAGGTGAACTAGATACCTCAAAGGCGGTGTGCCCAGATAACATATCTCCTTGGATACTGAGAGAGGGAGCAGAGCAACTGTGTGTATCGCTAGCAACAAACTTCAGTAAATCTATCTAAACTGGACAATTGCCTGAGGCGTGGAAGACAGCAAATGTAGTTCCAATTTTTAAGAAAGGAGACAGACAGGCAGCGTAAAACTATCGACCAGTGTTTCTGACTTGTATAGTATGCAAAGTAATGGAAAAGATCATCAGGAGAAGAGTCGTGGAACATAATGAAAAGATTGGGCTCATACATGACAATCAGCATAGCTTCAGAGATGGGAAATCCTGTGTCACAAATCTACTTGAGTTCTACGATAAGGTAACAGACGTAAGAGAGGAGAGAGAGTGGAATGGGTAGATTGCATATTTTTGGACTGTAAGAAGGCTTTTGACACAGTACCACACAAGAGACTGGTGCAAAAATTAGAGAAGCAGGCAGGAATAATAGGGAAAGTACTGCAATGGTTCAGGGAATACCTGACAGGAAGGAAACAACGAGTGTTGGTACGTGATGAAGTGTTAGAGTAAGCGCATGTGTCGAGTGGGGTTTCACAAGGGTCAGTCCTAGGACCGGTGCTGTTTCTTATATATGTGAATGATATGATGGAAGGAATAGATTCAGAAGTGTCACTGTTCGCTGATGATATGAAACTGATGAGGAGAATACAAGCGGACGAGGATCAGTTAAGATTACAAGGGGATCTGGACAGACTACAAGTCTGGTCCAACAAATGGCTCCTGGAGTTTAACCCCAGTAAGTGTAAGGTCATGAAGACTGGGGAAGGAAACAGAAGACCGCAGACGGCATACATGTTAGGGAATCAAAGGCTGCAAACGTCACTTAAAGAAAAGGATCTTGGAGTAAGCATTATAATGAACATGTCTCCTGAGGCACACATCTATCAAATAACTGCTGCAGCATATGGACGATTGGCAAACCTGAGATTAGCGTTTAGACATCTGAGTAAAGAGTCATTCACGACATTGTACACCGTGTACGTCAGGCCTATACTGGAGTATGCAGCACCAGTATGGAACCCTCACCTAGTCAAACATGTCACAAAATTGGAGAAAGTGCAAAAGTTTGCAACACGTTTAGTCCCGGAACTGAGAGGTATGTCTTATGAGGAGAGGTTAAGGGAACTCAACCTGATGACACTAGAGGATAGGAGGGACAGGGGGGACATGATAACAACGTATAAAATACTGCTCGAATGTTTCAGAGATGGGATACAGGAACAAGGGGCCACAATTGGAAGCTGAAAACCCAGATGAGTCATAGGGATATTAGGAAGTATTTCTTTAGCCTTAGAGTTGTCAGGAAATGGAATAATCTGGAGAGGGAAGTAGTGGAAGCATGTTCCATACACAGCTTTAAGAAGAGGTATGATAAAGCTTATTTAGCAGGGAGAGTGTGAATTAGTATCGACCAGTGAAGAGGCGGGGCCAGGAGCTATGACTCGACTCCTGCACCCACATATAGGTGAGTACATATAGATGAGTACACACACACACACTGTACACATCATACACAACAAACATGTACACACACACTGTTCACACCACACACAACATACATGCACACACATACCACATATGTGTACACACACACACACTGTGGCATGCTAAGATTATGTTACATTTTACTCAGCATATTTCACACGTTCATATAGGCATATCCTCCCTATCAGTGAACCAGCTAGGACCTTTGTTCAACCAGCCAATTACAAGGAAGCCTGTCAAAGTTGTGAAGCGATGTGGTACCCTCCTGAAGCAACACTGGCAGACTTACCTCCAGGTCTGGTTGAAGACAGTTCTCACCGTTTCTCTTGCTTGCAAAATTGCTTTTCTGTACATATCCTTTGTAAATATTATACATATTATTGCTTGATACACAACTTGGAGAGAAGGAGGGAGCATATATAGGCCAGCAGACAGGGACGGGACAAGAGAGGTAGTAAGAAAGGAGGAAGGGAAGTAGTGGTAGAGATAGTGGTAGTAGTAGTAGTAGTGAAGTCAGGGCTCCTCTTAGTATTTGACTAACTCCACTACTACTACCTCTACCACTACTTCTCTTCCTCCTTTCCTACTTCCTCTCTTGTTCCGTCCCTGTCTGCTGGCGTATATATACTCCCTCCTCTCCTTTTTGTTAGTGTGACTTTGTAAATGGTCAAGTCGGACCGAAACGTCGTGGTAAGCTCCTCTCTTCTATGTGCGGGTTATTTGTGTATTGTTCCAGTCATGGTATTGTGCTTTTCTTTGTTATTGCTTGATGTTTGGAGAAGAAAATATATGTATTTACTCTCCTCTGCCTTTTGCTCGTTCCTCGTATCTACCTTGGTTATAATGCTACAGCCAGGTGTACAGGCCACTAGACTACACTTGTGCTCGTAATGCACACTGTACACGCGCACATATTGTACACATCACACAAGCACTGTACACAGCATACACGGGCACACCACACACTGTATGCACGTCACACACTTTAAACACACACACTGTACACACTGTAAACACACACACTGTACACACTGTAAACACACACACTGTACACACTGTAAACACACACACTGTACACACTGTAAACACACACACTGTATACACTGTAAACAAACACACTCTATACACTGTAAACACACACTGTACACACACACACTGTACACACACACACTGTACACACACACACTGTACACACCACACACGTTGTACACACTGAACACACAATACACACACAGTATGTACACCAGCACACATTATACATGCACCACATACACAATCATACAGCACAGGAAATATTTGAGAGCTGAGTAAACAAATAGGTCAGTGCTAGTCAAGGCTTTTTTGATGTCCTCCACCCTAGTGGACGAATTGAAAAAGCCATCCACCCCGGCTGGCGACCACTTTTTATCCCTATATTTATCTAAAAATCTATATTCAGCTGAAGGAGAAAGTAAAAAATATAGAGCAGTTTCAGTTTTCTTTATTTTCCATTTTGCTTTGCAGTTATTGAATATATTGCTTGCAATTTAAAATATTTTTTTTTTTTTTATAATTCACTGGTCATCTCAAAAAATAAAGGAAACAATTTTACCATCAATCATTTAATTGCTGCCTTGTCAGAGGTATGCTCACACTAAAATCCCCCCGGATTTTAAATAGTCAAATTATTCTAGGGTTTTACCTTGAAAATATTTTCAACAAGAGGAGAGTTTGCACAAGCATCGTTCTAGATCCTGTGTTAACATATCAACACTCTTGCATGCTGAGCCACATCCGCCATCTCGGATAATTGTGCCTATTTTTTTACGTTTTTGTGTGATAGCTCTTGAACGGTTGAAGATAGCAAAATATGTTTTGAACAAACATTATAGAGGACTAAAAGATAAACATTTTTTGCATGACTCATTTTTACCGTCAGTGCGACGGGAAACGAGCTATACCTGAATTAAAAGTATGGAGTTTGTTACGCATTTCAAGTTTCCGTAAAAAGCTACGCGATTTTTTTTATGTATGTATAACTATTGGTGTTTTACTTTCTCAAAAAAAAAAATCCCAATATGTTATGTGAAACAATTACATTTCTAAATAACCACACAAGTGACACCATAGACACATATGTGTAGCCAATTTCAGTACTTATTTCATTGCCTGTAATTGGGTTCTTGATATCACAGTATCTAGCCAGACAATAAATTTAACCCTATTTTTTCTCAAATTAGCTACATGACAGAGGACATTTCAAAGAGCATTCTTTGTGGTTTAAGCCTTGAAGAAAATGCGACGGTACAGGTCTGGAGAGAACTGAACACTTTAATTAATTAATACCAGGTTGGAGCGGGAAGATGACAAACACTTGATGCTCTCAAGATTCGACAAAGTGCAAGTGCTTATCAGTGGCAAACTTATTCTAATGAACAAAATATCAATGTTGGTAAAAGAATGTGTACTGATGACCAGCCAGCTCCATCTACAGTGCAGTTCAGATCAGAAGTTAAAGCATTTAACTTTAAGTAACTTTATCCGGTGCGGAAGCAGGACCATCAACAACAGAACTACCAGCAAACACACGTCGTAAGGTATTCAGTGTCGCAACTTACTGAATGTGCGAATGTATTGATGACTCTGACTTCTTTTAGGACTTTCACAAGAAGGAAAGCAGTATGTCGACCAAAGGCAAAGGTTTGTGCTAGTCTGTTTGAGAGTCTTTGTTCTTACTTAAAAGGTTTGTGCTAGTCTGTTTGAGAGTCTTTATTCCTACTTAAAAGGTTTGTGCTAGTCTGTTTGAGAGTCTTTATTGTGCTAGTCTGTTTGAGAGTCTTTCTTCTTACTTAAAAGGTTTGTGCTAGTCTGTTTGAGAGTCTTTATTCCTACTTAAAAGGTTTGTGCTAGTCTGTTTGAGAGTCTTTATTCCTACTTAAAAAGTTTGTGCGAGTCTGTTTGAGAGTCTTTATTGTGCTAGTCTGTTTGAGAGTCTTTGTTCTTACTTAAATGGAAATTATTATTGTCAGTACTATCTTGAAAATATTAAGAACATCTTGAGAGAGATATCTCCCTAGAGGCGAGGGGAATATTGACAGGTTTCTGAAGAAACTTATCAGTACGACGCCAACTTATTTTGCTCAACGCTTCCAAACATTGTCTCCCTGGAAGGTACTCCTGACACGTCTCTGACAGACACTTGGTACTCTGAGAGAAAACAGAAAACAAACTATGAAAATGTTTGCAGATGTATTAATGTCGAGGGAAAACAAGAGTGAAACCTTCGTCACTAGTCAAGTCTGTGTTCAGTTGAGTGAGAATGTTCGGGAAAATGTTCAGCGACTGTCCAGTAGTAATATTTGTTTTAACAATGGTCCTTAGGAGGTAAAGGAGTGCCTTGAATATGAGCTGGCACTCAGTCGCGCCGCTCTCTTTAATGAAGGCTACACGCGGTAAGACTTAAAATGTTTCTTAGTTTCAACTTTCAAAACTACACAAGTAAACGTAGTGCTTTCTCGAAAAGTTTTACATGTTCTTAATGGAGGACACTTATTAAACTGCATCAGTTGACCTAGAGCAGCTACTTACACGGAAACACTTAGGTGAAACAAGTGTTGATGTGATGCTTCTGTTGCTGGATCTAACCCTGGCTCTTTCTCTTTACTGACAACATTTCTTCTCCCCCACCTATTCTTCATGTATCCTCACTTCTCCTCACCTGTCAGTTTTTCTAGTCGTCTTATTCTTGTGTTTGGTGGAGAACCATGTCAATCCAACCACAAAATGATAACGGAATCGCTGCAACAAAATAAAAGTCATTGAGATTAGTGAGGACATATTTACAAGAACCACAAAATTTGATATTCCGTCGAATAGATCAAATACGAAGGCTCTTATTAGTGTTTTAATGCTGTAGAGAGAAGGAATAAGACTACCTCAGGTGGTTACTGATGTTGATATTGACACTGGCGGCTGATGGTGATGCTGTCACTGGCGGCTGATGGTGATGCTGTCAGTGTGGTCGACCATAATACAGACACTAATATGCAAAGCATTTTGGGCAAACTAATCCTAATGATAACACTGGTCTGAATGATCTTTTCATTGACTCTATGGTATCTTTATTGGTATATATATGGAAAATAGTGATTCACTGTGTTTGTTATTCATCTCTATCACATCAGGTTGTCAAGTTATACAGAAACGTTACTTTTCTCTTTTCATATAAGTAAATGAGAATGAAGTATATTACCAATTAAAATGCTTACCTTATATTGAATTAAATGTTAAACCTAATATATTTTTCTTTATTTTCAGATTATTAATTTGTCTAGAGGCTGCATAAATTCACCAGACATATTTTGCTATGTCTGCTGGCAATTCACCTTCAGATTCCCGGAGCAACATTACTCCTTTATTGAAGCTCTGCTACTTTGCTTATTTTGGCAGCAAACTTGGACACCAGGACAAACCATTTGCACCACACAAAGCTTGCAAGAGTTGCATCAGTAAGTTGCAAATGTGGTCAGTTGGAAAACTTAAATGTATGCCCTTTGGAGTACCAATGGTATGGCGGGAGCAGATGAACCACCATGATGACTGCTACTTTTGTATGACTAAAGTAGCTGGATTCAACAAGAAGACTGAAGATCGCATAATATACCCAAATATTCCTTCAGCAATAAGGCTGTTCCACACTCTGAAGATATTCCTGTACCTGTGCCACCTGAGACATGGCACATCTCATCAAAGTCTGATACCAGTGATTCTAAGATGGAAGTAGACTATGAACCACCAATAAATGACGATCACAAAGTCTTCAACCATGTTGAGTTCAATGACTTGGTGAGAGACCTTAACCTTCCGGAAGAAAGTGCACAGTTACTTGGCTCTAGACTGAAGGAACACAGGCTTCTAGCTCCTGGAACAACATTCGCTTGGTACCGTCATCGTGAAGTGGAATTCACTCAGTTCTTTGACAAAGAAGAATCTTTAGTTTTCTGATCAAATATTTCTGGCCTTATTGAACACATGGGGATGTCATACAAAGCAGATGAATAGAGACTCTTCATTGATTCTTCTAAAAGAAGTTTAAAGGCTGTACTTCTCTACAACGGCAACACAGCTGCATCTGTGCCAATTGGCCATAGTGTCCAAATGTCAGAAACTTACGCAAATATGAAGACACTAATATCTACAATCAAGTACCAGAATCACAATTTTTTAATTTGTGGTGATTTAAAAGTTATTACTCTACTACTAGGTCTTCAAGGCGGATACACCAAGTATCCCTGTTTTCTGTGTCTTTGGGATAGTAGGGCAGACAGCCAGCACTATGAACAAAAAGACTTACCACCAAGAACCACCTTCTTACCCGGAAATCAGAACGTGAAAACTGTGCCACTAGTTGATCCCAAGAAAATTCTGCTGCCACCACTCCACATCAAATTAGGGCTTATGAAAAATTGTGTGAAGGCCTTGAACAAGAATGGAACTGCTTTCAAGTACCTGGAGTCAAAGTTTCCTTGTATAAGTGAAGGCAAGCTAAAGGCTGGAATCTTTGTTGGCCCTCAAATTCTGGAATTGATGAAGGACAAGCATTTGATGAAGCATTAGCAGGTGTCGAGGTGAATGCCTGGTTTTCATTCAAGCAGATTGTCCACAACTTCCTGGGAAACAGACGCTCCCCCGAATATGAAAAAAATGATCCAAGACCTAATTTCAAGTTTCCAACAACTTGGGTCTAGAATGAGTGTGAAGATGCACTTTTTTCATTCACATCTTGACTATTTTCCCAACAATTGTTGGGACTACAGTGAGGAACAAGGAGAGTGGTTCCATCAGGATATTTGCACAATGGAAACTCGATACCAGGAAAAATGTAATGTCAGCATAATGGCAGATTACTGCTGGTCATTGAAACGTAATGGTCTCGATGCACAGCACAAGCGAAATTCAAAGCGGTCCTCTTTCCTTTGATTCAATATGTAGGCTAACCATTTGGAACATATTTTTTTAATAAAATCATTTGATTTGATTCATGTTGATTTGGAATTCATATGTTCTTAAAACTAACACAATGTTCTTTTCCATGATTACTTGCTTAATTTTAATAAAGTAACAATTTATTAAAAATTCACATTTTTTATTATCATTAATTTGTATTTTATTCAAAATCCTTATGTGATAGAGCAAAATGGTTTAGATATTTACAATCAGCAGCCCAAGAGTATGTAAGATCGCAACCATGAATAAAAATAAAAATTAAAAACATTCCAAATGCAGACCAGTGTAATGGATCAAAATATACTACTGAACCAACCTTCTGTATTTCTGGCTCCATGTGTGTCCGCAGGCCACCAACAACAAGCAAAGAGAATGAGTATTGAAAATTTCCACACAAAGGGAGATTCACAAAGACAAAGGTGCTTCTTTTCTCACATGAAATAACTGCATGTGATACAACGTCCAGTTTTTTCCGAAAAGGAGAAACGGAAGCTTTTAACTGAAACATAGAATGAATGAAGTGGAAACCGAGAAGCATTATGTAAACATGCTACGTGGAGAATGTATTATTTAAAATAAAAAAATTGATCGAATATACATTACAATACTGATGTTATTTATCTATATCAAGTGACCAAAAAACATGTGAAATAAGAAAATAATTAAGAGCAAAGGCAACTAATAATGTCTTGTTAAACCTTTTTGAATATTAACATATTTTATCATCATTATCATTATCATCATCGTCATCAATATCATCAATTAGTTTTTCACATAAAAGACAGAGGATGAGTTTTCAGATGGTGTTCCTTCACACTGCCACACATCTCTGATCATACAACACCTGATCCCTACTACACGGCCACACATCTCTGATCATACAACACCTTATCCCTACTACACGGTCACACATCTCTGATCATACAACACCTGATCCCTACTACACGGCCACACATCTCTGATCATACAACACCTGATCCCTACTACACGGTCACACATCTCTGATCATACAACACCTGATCCCTACTACACGGTCACACATCTCTGATCATACAACATCTGATCCCTACTACACGGCCACACATCTCTGATCATACAACACCTGATCCCTACTACACGGCCACACATCTCTGATCATACAACACCTGATCCCTACTACACGGTCACACATCTCTGATCATACAACACCTGATCCCTACTACACGGCCACACATCTCTGATCATACAACACCTGATCCCTACTACACGGCCACACATCTCTGATCATACAACACCTGATCCCTACCACACGGCCACACATCTCTGATCATACAACACCTGATACCTACTACACGGCCACACATCTCTGATCATACGACACCTGACCCCTACTATGCGGCCACACATCTC
This sequence comes from Cherax destructor, assembly GCA_009830355.1. Taxonomy (NCBI): domain Eukaryota; kingdom Metazoa; phylum Arthropoda; class Malacostraca; order Decapoda; family Parastacidae; genus Cherax; species Cherax destructor. The sequence goes on along the minus strand of WNWK01004326.1, from coordinate 59,762 downwards.
TGATCATACAACACCTAATCCCTACTACACGGCCACACATCTCTGATCATATGACACCTGATCCCTACTACGCGGCCACACATCTCTGATCATACAACACCTGATCCCTACTACACGGCCACACATCTCTGATCATATGACACCTGATCCCTACTACCTGGCCACACATCTCTGATCATACAACACCTGATCCCTACTACACGGCTACACATCTCTGATCATTGAAAACACCTGATCCCTACTACGGCACACATCTCTGATCATACAACACCTGATCCCTACTACACGACCACACATCTCTGATCATACAACACCTGGTCCCTACTACACGGTCACACATCTCTGATCATACAACACGTGATCCCTACTACACGGCCACACATCTCTGATCATACAACACCTGATACCTACTACACGGCACACATCTCTGATCATACAACACCTGATCCCTACTACTGCCACACATCTCTGATCATACAACACCTGATCCCTACTACACGGCCACACATCTCTGATCATACAACACCTGATCCCTACTACACGCCACACATCTCTGATCATACAACACCTGATCCCTACTACACGGCCACACATCTCTGATCATACAACACCTGATCCCTACTACACGGCCACACATCTCTGATCATACAACACCTGATCCCTACTACGCTGCCACACATCTCTGATCATACAACACCTGATCCCTACTACACGGCCACACATCTCTGATCATACAACACCTGATCCCTACTACGCTGCCACACATCTCTGATCATACAACACCTGATCCCTACTACACGGCCACACATCTCTGATCATACAACACCTGATCCCTACTACGCTGCCACACATCTCTGATCATACAACACCTGATCCCTACTACACGGCCACACATCTCTGATCATACAACACCTGATCCCTACTACGCTGCCACACATCTCTGATCATACAACACCTGATCCCTACTACACGGCCACACATCTCTGATCATACAACACCTGATCCCTACTACGCTAATCTGATCACACACTCTGATCCCTACAACACACCTTATCCCTCCCTACACTACGTGCCACACATCTCTGATCATACAACACCTATCCCTACTACACGGCCACACATCTCTGATCATACAACACCTGATCTCACTACTACTAGCTGCCACACATCTCTGATCATACAACACCTGATCCCTACTACACGGCCACACATCTCTGATCATACAACACCTGATCCCTACTACACGGCCACACATCTCTGATCATACAACACCTGATCCCTACTACTCACAAGTCTTGCAAGAAATATTGAAAGTGCAAGAAATTAAATGTAACAGCCTGTCAGGTGCTGTGGCCACAGGTGTGGCTGGAGGGAATAGCAAGGTTTTTCCCGAGGCTTCAGTTTCATTCACGTGGGTTAAGTTCGTGTCCTCACCACTGATTAACCTGAGAGCAAACTGTGGGAATCATGAGCAGCAACAACAACAGCAGTAGCAGTAACAGCAGTAGCAGTAACAGCAGTAGCAGTAACAGCAGTAACAGCAGCAGCATCAATTGTCGTGGCAGGAAGTGTGACAAAGTCAAAGTCTGACTGGAGATGCTTCGCTCCATGTTTTTTGTATAAATAATATCGACATTCACTCACCAGTTTTACCTAGTATGTATATCAGTTTGAGCTACAATACCTTGCTTAAACGTTTTCAGTTTTACCTTCAACTGCTCGTTTTTTCCTGGATCTTTAAAAAATGGTAACACCAGAGGTGACAGTGTATGGTAACACCAGAGGTGACAGTGTATGGTAACACCAGAGGTGACAGTGTATGGTAACACCAGAGGTGATAGTGTATGGTAACACCAGAGGTGACAGTGTATGGTAACACCACAGGTGACAGTGTATGGTAACACCAGAGGTGACAGTGTATGGTAACACCAGAGATGATAGTGTATGGTAACACCAGAGGTGACAGTGTATGGTAACACCAGAGGTGACAGTGTATGGTAACACCAGAGGTGACAGTGTATGGTAACACCAGAGGTGACAGTGTATGGTAACACCAGAGGTGATAGTGTATGGTAACACCAGAGGTGATTTTGTATGGTAACACCAGAGGTGACAGTGTATGGTAACACCAGAGGTGATAGTGTATGGTAACACCAGAGTTGATAGTGTATGGTAACACCAGAGGTGAAAGTGTATGGTAACACCAGAGGTGACAGTGTATGGTAACACCAGAGGTGACAGTGTATGGTAACACCAGAGGTGATAGTGTATGGTAACACCAGAGGTGACAGTGTATGGTAACACCAGAGGTGACAGTGTATGGTAACACCAGAGGTGACAGTGTATGGTAACACCAGAGATGATAGTGTATGGTAACACCAGAAATGATAGTGTATGGTAACACCAGAGGTGACAGTGTATGGTAACACCAGAGGTGACAGTGTATGGTAACACCAGAGGTGACAGTGTATGGTAACACCAGAGGTGACAGTGTATAGTAACACCAGAGATGACAGTGTATGGTAACACCAGAGATGATAGTGTATGGTAACACCAGAGGTGACAGTGTATGGTAACACCAGAGGTGATAGTGTATGGTAACACCAGAGGTGACAGTGTATGGTAACACCAGAGGTGACAGTGTATGGTAACACCAGAGGTGACAGTGTATGGTAACACCAGAGGTGACAGTGTATGGTAACACCAGAGGTGACAGTGTATGGTAACACCAGAGGTGACAGTGTATGGTAACACCAGAGGTGACAGTGTATGGTAACACCAGAGGTGACAGTGTATGGTAACACCAGAGGTGACAGTGTATGGTAACACCAGAGGTGACAGTGTATGGTAACACCAGAGGTGACAGTGTATGGTAACACCAGAGTTGATAGTGTATGGTAACACCAGAGGTGATAGTGTATGGTAACACCAGAGTTGATAGTGTATGGTAACACCAGAGGTGACAGTGTATGGTAACACCAGAGGTGACAGTGTATGGTAACACCAGAGGTGATAGTGTATGGTAACACCAGAGGTGATAGTGTATGGTAACACCAAAGGTGACAGTGTATGGTAACACCAGAGGTGATAGTGTATGGTAACACCAGAGGTGATAGTGTATGGTAACACCAGAGGTGATAGTGTATGGTAACACCAGAGGTGATAGTGTATGGTAACACCAGAGGTGATAGTGTATGGTAACACCAGAGGTGATAGTGTATGGTAACACCAGAGGTGACAGTGTATGGTAACACCAGAAGTGACAGTGTATGGTAACACCAGAGGTGATAGTGTATGGTAACACCAGAGGTGACAGTGTATGGTAACACCAGAGGTGATAGTGTATGGTAACACCAGAGGTGACAGTGTATGGTAACACCAGAGGTGATAGTGTATGGTAACACCAGAGGTGACAGTGTATGGTAACAACAGAGGTGACAGTGTATTGTAACACCAGAGGTGATAGTGTATGGTAACACCAGAGGTGACAGTGTATGGTAACACCAGAGGTGACAGTGTATGGTAACACCAGAGGTGACAGTGTATGGTAACACCAGAGGTGATAGTGTATGGTAACACCAGAGGTGACAGTGTATGGTAACAACAGAGGTGACAGTGTATTGTAACACCAGAGGTGATAGTGTATGGTAACACCAGAGGTGACAGTGTATGGTAACACCAGAGGTGACAGTGTATGGTAACACCAGAGGTGACAGTGTATTGTAACACCAGAGGTGATAGTGTATGGTAACACCAGAGGTGACAGTGTATGGTAACACCAGAGGTGACAGTGTATGGTAACACCAGAGGTGACAGTGTATTGTAACACCAGAGGTGATAGTGTATGGTAACACAAGAGGTAACAGTGTATGGTAACAAATCCACTTAGTTGGGGCGTTAAGATTCCCAGAAACAGGTCAAAGGTTAATAATAAATTCATGTATTTTACGCCTAAAAAATCGTATAATTTTTTGAAGGACATTTGAAATGCAACAAAAACGTAACATTTATTTCAGCTGTAGCTCGCTTCCTGTTGCACTTACACTAAAACTGGGAATAACCAAAGAATTTTTATATTTTAGTCCCATACATTTTTTTTAAAAACACTTTTTGTTATTATCAACCAATTAAGAAATATTGTAAAAAAATGTGAAAATGGTGATTTTTGGTAAAACTAAGAACAAGAACTATGTAGATTCTCCTGTGCTAGATTAACTGAACTAAAATTTCTTATCATCTCCTTTATAGTGTAGGCACTATTAATAGTGCCTACACTATTAATAGTCCCTGCACTATTAAGTATAAAGTCCTGAACTCCAGGACTTAAGTCCGGCCAACCGGTATACAAGAATCCCTTTATAAATGGTACCTACTCACACCCCATCAGCACTTCAAATCATGAAAACCACTTGTCTTAACTCAGTCCAACGTAACGTACTCAGTCCAACGTAACGTACTCAGTCCAACGTAACACACTCAGTCCAACGTAACGTACTCAGTCCAACGTAACACACTCAGTTCAACGTAACGCACTCAGTTCAACGTAACGCACTTAGTCCAACGTAACGCACTCAGTTCAACGTAACGCACTCAGTTCAACGTAACGCACTCAGTTCAACGTAACGCACTCAGTTCAACGTAACGCACTCAGTTCAACGTAACGCACTTAGTTCAACGTAACGCACTAAGTTCAACGTAACGCACTCAGTTCAACGTAACGCACTTAGTTCAACGTAACGCACTCAGTTCAACGTAACGCACTCAGTTCAACGTAACGCACTCAGTTCAACGTAACGCACTCAGTTCAACGTAACGCACTCAGTTCAACGTAACGCACTCAGTTCAACGCAACGCACTCAGTTCAACGTAACGCACTCAGTTCAACGTAACGCACTCAGTTCAACGTAACGCACTCAGTTCAACGTAACGCACTTAGTTCAACGTAACGCACTTAGTCCAACCTAACGCACTCAGTTCAACGTAACGCACTTAGTCAAGCAGGTTACTTGTTCCTCTCACTGGCACATCAGGTTAATACAGTATCTTAGTCATCTTACACTGCTCCTCTCTCTCTAAATGCTCAAACATCAGAAACACATCATAATGTTTGAATTACATTCCTCTGACATCAACACAGTATTTGAATTACATTCCTCTGACATCCTCACAATGTTTGAATTACATTCCTCTGACATCCTCATAATGTTTGAATTACATTCCTCTGACATCCTCATAATGTTTGAATTACATTCCTCTGACATCCTCATAATGTTTGAATTACATTCCTCTGACATCCTCATAATGTTTGAATTATATTCCTCTGACATCCTCACAATGTCTTCTAATTACTTATGCTGTTTCTCTACATAATATTTACACACACACATTGCTCTCAAACATCACACATACAGTGTCCTTCTGGCTGCAATGTTTAAAGCCCTTGTCTCATACCCAAATAAAAGTGGTGGTATCTTTTTCCTCCATAAATCTTTTTTTTCTTTCCACAGATACTTTAACACATCACCTACCGTTTTTCACTCATATTTTATGATTCACCACGCCTTTAAGACACTTCTCTGGCAAATGGTCCACGGCCTTCCCCTCCAATTTGATATCCAATCTTCGCCCCTAGACTTTTTTAACTTGCTCTCGTTCCTTGTTTTTATCTAAGTTCAATTCTTCTTATGTTCTTGTATACATCCTCCCAAATTCCTCGGCCAACCTCTCTTCAGAATCTTTCAACAAGATCGTATCGTCGGCAAACAGCAACTGTGACTGATAACTTCCATTTTGAATTAGATACATTATCTATCAATCCAAAGCCTCTCCCCAACGCCCTAACATTCACTAGTTATACAACGCCATCTACACAGTGCCTACAGAGAGCATGTTGACGCAGGCCTATTCCGCCTCTGAGGAGGAATAGGCTGGAATAGTGCCTAGCTAAGCTCATGATGTTTGTAGGATCGATGGCTCAGATGGTAGGGTGACATGTACAATGTTTGGCCTCTTGAGGCGGGACAATGTTCGTGGGGTCGAATTCTGGCCTGCCGCAGTTTGGTAACTGATTCAAATCCACTTGTTTCGTGGTTTCATTACTATTGTCTTCTCTGAGGATGAGGGGTCCCCAGTAAAGGTCTAGAGGTGGTACCTCCCTATATATATATATATATATATATATATATATATTACATAAACCCACTAGCAGAGTGGTACGTGTTAACACATATATAAACAGTGGGGCTCTGACACCCCCACTTCTGCCGGCCTCTAAGTCTGAAGGCAAAACATTATCATTTGTACTCTCCACTACACAGGCCCCTGCACACTAGGGTCTTGGTAATATCAGGAGAGTAAATACAAAATTATTAAATCAATCTATGGTATAAACATACCCAAAATACCCCCCCCTCACCATTCAAACACCACACACCTTCCCCTCTTCCAATACTGACACACCTCTCCTTTCCTCACCTAGCTACTCTTCAGGACTAATACGCGTCCGTTTTCAGAACAAATCCCGTCACTGACATTATTAATGGAGCGTTTTTTATACACATTTTCTACAGTGCCCTGCGTAATAACATAAAAAAAACTTTGCACCACCCTGAGTGAAAGATTCGAGCGAATGATAAACCGACTAATCCTAAATGTTTATTATTGTTGTAATTATGTTGGTAGAATTACTGTCAACGGCTTGGCAAAGCTCCTGGAGAGCGAAACGTTGCCACAGTAAAATGTCGCATTAGCTGCACATGTGCCCTTTTACCGTTATTATAGTTAATACCAGTGGGGACGTTTTCCTAGGTTTTGCTAGACTTACTTTTGGTGTGGTTACGTGATGATAACTGTCCATCAGGTGCCCATAGTCCTAACTAGCTTTTGTTATTTCCTTAGTCTGATGGCCTACCTTATATAATCCATTGATCTCTACTTGTCTCTTGTGTCAGCCACTTACTCCTGCATATATATCACTTCGTCAGTAGCCAAAAATGTTCGACAAACTGGGACCTCCAGGACGATGCAGGGATACCACTGACACATAACCGCCCATTACATAAGCCCAGAAGGCATCTAGGGTGCAGCAGTAGGGAATCCTGTTCTTCAAATTCTCGTTTGTAAGGACTGAAGAAGCCACTGTGAGGGGCGAAACATTTCCTCATTAAAAATACCCAAGTGTTGCACATATGTGTCTAATTTATCAACTTGTCGGTTCTCTGAAGCATTCATCAACATTCCTGTCAGACACAGCAACATCTTGGGATCTTAATACAGGGAATTCTTCACTTGCCTAACCTGTAGTCATGACCTACTTCCACATTGGTCAAGTGTGACACCACCTACGACTGCTGCACCTCACCTGCCTACACTATATAAGCCACTTCTTCACACATATGCTGTATTCCTTTCAAGATTGATGAAGTAATTACATCGACTCAAGGTTGAGGGACTGATTACCTCAAACTCCTCCTGTTCTTCACGATTCTCCTTTGTATGGACTGATGAAGCCACTGTGTGGCGAAACGTTTCCTCAATAAAGATACCCAAGTGTTCATATGTAGGAGTTTTCTTTGGACATTAAATTACATTGGATCCTTCCAGCCATCGCACTTTAATGACGACCACTGTAGAGTGCGTAGTAGTAAGTGTCGTATCTTAAGTAAGATGAGACTTAACTGGGATTGAATACTTGACCTATATGTTAAAAAAATAAGTAAATGTCTGTGTTCAGTCGAGCGGCTCTTGATCCTGAGAATTAGATTTATCCTCCAATTTCCTTTCTTAAGCCATAATATACTCTGGTATATTATGTTTTAGAATGTAAACATATTACAAATAACAATCAATGTTTCAGTGGTTTAGATTTTATAAATAAGCATTAAATTTGTACATATGATTATTATTATTATTATAAGATCTTGTTGGTATTTTATACCATTTATCTCCAAAAATAAACCGTATGTTCGCCCTCGGTATCTTCCCATCTTTCATACATTTATTAAACAAACTAACCAACACATCCCAAACTATAAACCACTTACTTTCAACGTGTCTATCTTAATACAACCTTTCTTTCTTCCCACTGCCCCACACCCTTCCTCCACCTTATAATAATAATAATCTTTATTTACTACAAGTACATGTACAAGGTATACAGACCATAGCTGACATCAATGACACACTACTATATAGAAAGCTGCTTGTTATGCTGAGCATTTCGGGCAAATTAGGTAAGTTTTGTCCCAGGATGCGACCCACACCAGTCCACTAACACCCAGGTACCCATTTACTGATTGGTGAACATAGCCAACAGGTGTAAAGAAACACGCCCAGTGTTTCTACCCTGTTCTTATTTATCCTCTTGTTTCTTAGATTTAGTATTGCGTATTTCCAAACCTCTTTCTATTCATAATTCAGATTGAGGCCTCCCATTATGATGGACGTCTGGCACTCCAAACTTACCTACCATGCTGACCACAACATTGTCTCCCATTCTGACCTTCACATCCCTTACAACAATTATCTCACTTTTTTCAAAACTCGCTAAACATTCACTTAACATCCCACGTGTTTTAATAAACATTATTCTTGAATTTAAACACTTATATATACATAGTGCATGAAATCCAGTATTTCAGCTTTCAAAATTTTCTTCAAATAAATTATCATACTGACACTTACACAGCCCAGGAGCAGTCCAAAAATTTATCAAAATAAAAATAAAGAATATATGAGGGTTTGAGGTCGATCACAAGAGGCATTCAGTAGCTATTACAAGAGAAACCAATTTGTTCAAAAAATTGGAAGTTAAAACATACACAGCAAAACAATCATTGTAAAGTTCTTAATAAATGAAAGTTTAAAGGCGATCAGAAGACTCCACTAATTTCTCGAAGTCCAAGTTAAGAAATTAGCACCTTGGCATGTACAAAATTTCAGCTTATTGGTCACCATCCTCTCTATAAGACTCAATGCCAGTGAAGACTGAAGCTCTTCAGAAGAGGCATATTTATATTTTTCAAGGAAACCTATACCATTTTAATAATAAAATTTGCAATAATAGTCGAAAACATCTAAGAAATCAACGCTCGTCTTGAAACTGATTAATTTATGGCCAGGTAACCAAACCCAGGAATGATCTGAATAACACAGAGCCCAGGACACCTGGCCAGGTCACTTGTTACTCCAGCTATACAAAAAACCCTAATCGTATAAGGTTTTTTTCAAGTTATAAAGGAAAATCATAGAGAAGGTAAATGAGATTCAGGTGATCAAATAAGTGTACTCACTTCCAGGATACCTAATTACTTTATTTAGTAAAACAGAGGCGTCCTAAAGTTTTCCAAATCGTGCGAACTATTGTATTTGATGGAAATACAGTTTTTAATGGTGTGGAGGAGTAAGCCAGCGGAAGGCCTCCGTCAGATGACCAAAAGCTCCAACTGTGGGTCATCACATAAGTAAGACCCGCGTCAGGAAACACTTGTCCTGTTTCCTGACAAGTCTTTCCTAACCAACGATGGAAATATTTTACCAAATGGGCAGCTGCCTTACTAATGGTACACTATGTTAATGGTGCAGCTGCCTTACTAATGGTACACTATGTTAATGGTGCAGCTGCCTTACTAATGGTACACTATGTTAATGGTGCAGCTGCATTACTAATGGTACACTATGTTAATGGTGCAGCTGCCTTACTAATGGTACACTATGTTAATGGTGCAGCTGCCTTACTAATGGTACACTATGTTAATGGTGCAGCTGCCTTACTAATGGTACACTATGTTAATGGTGCAGCTGCCTTACTAATGGTACACTATGTTAATGGTGCAGCTGCCTTACTAATGGTACACTATGTTAATGGTGCAGCTGCCTTACTAATGGTACACTATGTTAATGGTGCAGCTGCATTACTAATGGTACACTATGTTAATGGTGCAGCTGCCTTACTAATGGTACACTATGTTAATGGTGCAGCTGCCTTACTAATGGTACACTATGTTAATGGTGCAGCTGCCTTACTAATGGTACACTATGTTAATGGTGCAGCTGCCTTACTAATGGTACACTATGTTAATGGTGCAGCTGCCTTACTAATGGTACACTATGTTAATGGTGCAGCTGCCTTACTAATGGTACACTATGTTAATGGTGCAGCTTCCTTACTAATGGTACACTATGTTAATGGTGCAGCTGCCTTACTAATGGTACACTATGTTAATGGTGCAGCTGCCTTACTAATGGTACACTATGTTAATGGTGCAGCACCAACTGTGATGGGTCTCTTCAGTTACCTAAACTAATCTAGTAAATACTAGTATTCTCTGGGACAAAATAAGGTAAATAGTGGTATTAAATTTCCATTTAAATTTCCAGCAGAGTGTTACCATATATTCAGGGTTAATATCACAAATGTTTTTTAGGGATAAGAAAATCTGTCAAATCGTTTAGTTGTAGTGAAGACAAAGGTCCAGTCAGAAAACAAACAAAACAAAACAAAACTTTACCCATTATTAGAAAAGAGTTATCAATAAAATTATATATGAAGCCTCTGGGGAAAATTTATAGGCCTAACAGCCTTCGTATGCAGTTTATAAGTATATAGTTTCAGTGGAAGGAAAGTTTTTTGTAATAACATAGTGTATAACAGTGATAACATTGTGTATAACAGTGATAACATAGTGTATAACAGTGATAACATAGTGTATAACAGTGATATATAGTGTATAACAGTGATATATAGTGTATAACAGTGATATATAGTGTATAACAGTGATATATAGTGTATAACAGTGATACATAGTGTATAACAGTGATATATAGTGTATAACAGTGATATATAGTGTATAACAGTGATATATAGTGTATAACAGTGATACATAGTGTATAACAGTGATATATAGTGTATAACAGTGATATATAGTCTATAACAGTGATACATAGTGTATAACAGTGATACATAGTGTATAACAGTGATATATAGTGTATAACAGTGATATATAGTGTATAACAGTGATACATAGTGTATAACAGTGATATATATTGTATGGTGTAGTGGAAATATAGTATAAGTGAAGCGTAGTGAATGATAACTGCAACCCTCCAGCAAGCCAATGTGTAAACAAGACACACCTACACTTCTAGTAAATTTTTTATACTAGATAGCCTACCTAGGGAATACTTCAAGTGTACCAGATGTAATGTGGGAAGCAGTGTAGCCTGGGCTATGGATGTGAACAGTGTACAAGAACGCACACTGCACATCATGTTTCGTGGTACCCATCTCTAGAAGAATATCAGTAGTGGTGAAAAACCTGTGTACATTGTAACAATGCTTTCAAGTGAAATAAATGTAAGATACAATGGTACCTCTGGCATCAGTAGTGTCATATTTCATGCTCCTATGTTGCTGCCTCTGCCAGCGCTGATATTATTAAAGCAGCGGAAGTGTTTTTGAGTTTGCTTGAAATACAAAAGACAGTGGGAGCATATTACATACTAAGTAAATGACACAAACACTAACATAATAATTAACATTATTAAATGAATGCTGGGAAAATTAAAAATTTGGGGAGGTCTTTAAATGTTCATCATAGTATAACACAATTGAATGTGAGAGCAGTGCAAAGTCAACGATGCAAGACAGTGTTGCAGCTGGTGTTGTTGACCCTGGTGTTGCCTTCCAACAGACTGCCTGTGAAGATCAAGAAGTGAGAGTCAGTACACCAGCTGGAGATGGTGGTCCTGGTATTTCTGAAGACAGGCACAGATCTAGATATACAAGATCAAGGAATGCAAAATAGTGCCTCAGCTGTCGGTATAAAAAATGTGGATGCTGCTGCAGGTGATGGTATTGGTACAAAACTAGAAATAATTGGTGGTGGTGTGAATGCTGGTACGGGTGCCGAAGGTAGTGGGGAGTCAGAGAAAACTGCACCAGCCCCACAAATCCTAGCCACCAGAAAACAAATTTGTGTAGATTCCATGCTGAAGTATGAATATTCTTGGAACATCTGGGCAAAAAAACATAAAAATGCCGGAACCTCGTGATCAAAGGAGTGTGTTCTTCTCCTTGTAAACATTTTCACACGGAAATGTGTTATTTTTCAGTCCATGAAATATAATGTTACGACACAAACTACCAGGAACATCAGTTGAAAGGCACCGGAAGGTTCGGATCCCACAAACTTTGGCAAACAAACCATGCTAGTGACAACTACTCAAGAGAAAGAGATTTTTTGTGCCAGAAAAAGAAAAAAACTGATAGTAAATGACAAAAAATATTCCACCACCTCGGAGCCTTGCTGGAGTGGAGGCAGAGTCAGTGGCCTCAACTCCAGAACAACAGTCAGTGGCCTCCCCTCCAGAACTACAGTCAGTGGTCCTCACTCCAGAACTACAGTCAGTGGTCCTCACTCCAAAACTAGTCAGTGGTCCCCACTCCAGAACAACAGTCAGTGGCCTCACTAAAGAACAACAGTCAGTGGCCTCCACTAAAGAACAACAGTCAGTGGCCTCCACTAAAGAACAACAGTCAGTGGCCTCCACTTCAGAACAACAGTCAGTGCCCCTCTCCAGAACAACAGTGGCCTCCCTCCAGAACACAGTCAGTGGTCCCACTCCAGAACTAGTCAGTGGTCCCCACTCCAGAACACAGTCAGTGGCCCCACTCAGAACAACAGTCAGTGCCTCCACTCAGAACAACAGTCAGTGGCCTCCACAATAAAGAACAACAGTCAGTGGCCTCCACTTCAGAACAACAGTCAGTGCCCTCCTCTCCAGAACAACAGTCAGTGGCCTCCCCTCCAGAACTACAGTCAGTGGTCTCCACTCCAGAACTACAGTCAGTGGTCCCCACTCCAGAACTACAGTCAGTGGTCCCCACTCCAGAACAACAGTCAGTGACCTCCACTCCAGAACAACAGTTAGTGCCCTCCTCTCCAGAACAACTGTCAGTGGCCTCTACTCCAGAACAACAGTGGCCTCCACTCCAGAACAACAGTCAGTGGTCCCCTCTCCAGAACAACAGTCAATGGCCTCCCCTCCAGAACTACAGTCAATGGTCCCCACTCCAGAACTACAGTCAGTGGTCCCCACTCCAGAACTAGTCAATGGTCCCCACTCCAGAACTACAGTCAGTAGTCCCCACACCAGAACTACAGTTAATGGTCCCCACTCCAGAACTACAGTCAGTGGTCCCCACTCCAGAACTACAGTCAGTGGTCCCCACTCCAGAACTACAGTCAGTGGTCCCTGCCCTCCATAACAACATAACACTCCGTGTTCATCAAGAACGTCAGGAAACATCATTCACGTGTCATAAATATTGAATGGAGAGAGAGCGGAGACACAGGGGTCATCTGACAGTCACTGAACACAAGGGGATATAACCCCACTCCACAAAGGTGGCAGTGAAGCAGTTGCAAAAATTACAGACCGATAGCAGTAAAAATCTCTGAAACGTTTCTAACAAGCAAGATGGCTAATTATTGGTACTCCCAATAATTGCACAACCCAGAGCTGGATGGTCTTAGAGGAGATCGATCCTGCCTCTCACAACTACTGGACCACTGTGACATGATCTTCGGAGCAATGGGGGACAAATACAATGCGGGTGACTCACGAAATTGTAATGACATGATTGCATTTGTGGTCACAGTGGTGCCTGTGTAACCTTCCTGTGGTGCATACATATTAAAGAGCATTGAAAAAATACAAATTTTAGTGATGCAAGCTGCATTTTTCAGGCATTATTTGTATGGTCAAGTAAAAGGACACAAATGCAACTAATGTGACATTTTATTGTGGCAACGTTTCGCTCTCCAGGAGCTTTCTCAAGCCGTAACGGCTTGAGAAAGCTCCTGGAGAGCGAAACGTTGCCACAATAAAATGTCACATTAGTTGCATTTGTGTCCTTTTACTTAACATATTGTCGGTAATTCTACCAATATTATTACATTTGTATGGTCACAACAAACTTCTGACCATTTCATGTCCATTAACCTGCACCATCGCCATCGACTTTCGTCAAATTATACACCATTAAAAGCAATTAGTTATAATTTATTGGTTATCAGGATAATAATCAAATGTACATGGTTTATATCATTTTTGGTTGTGAAGATTGTGTAATCAAATGTACCTGGGTTATATCAATCATCAACTATTTAATTTTAAACTATTGCAAGTTATAAGTGAAGTGTTTCTTGGTGGGAAACTTGGGCATCCCTTTCCTGGAAAATATTCTTTGTCTGATATATCCATCTCTTGCCTTCTGTCCAGTCACTTCAGTGCAGCTTCAGTCATCTCTTGCCTTCTGTCCAGTCACTTCAGCGCAGCTTCAGTCATCTCTTGCCTTCTGTCCAGTCACTTCAGTGCAGCTTCAGTCATCTCTTGCCTTCTGTCCAGTCACTTCAGTGCAGCTTCAGTCATCTCTTGCCTTCTGTCCAGTCACTTCAGTGCAGCTTCAGTCATCTCTTGCCTTCTGTCTTTTCACTTCAGTGCAGCTTCAGTCATCTCTTGCCTTCTGTCTTGTCACTTCAGTGCAGCTTCAGTCATCTCTTGCCTTCTGTCTTGTCACTTCAGTGCAGCTTCAGTCATCTCTTGCCTTCTGTCTTGTCACTTCAGTGCAGCTTCAGTCATCTCTTGCATTCTGTCTTGTCACTTCAGTGCAGCTTCAGTCATCTCTTGCCTTCTGTCTTGTCACTTCAGTGCAGCTTCAGTCATCTCTTGCCTTCTGTCTTGTCACTTCAGTGCAGCTTCAGTCATCTCTTGTTCTCTTTATCACAATGTTTTCTTGTCACTTCAGTGCAGCTTCAGTCATCTCTTGCCTTCTGTCTTGTCACTTCAGTGCAGCTTCAGTCATCTCTTGCCTTCTGTCTTGTCACTTCAGATTGTCTGGCCTTCACAGTCATCTCTTGCCTTCTGTCTTGTCACTTCAGTGCAGCTTCAGTCATCTCTTGCCTTCTGTCTTGTCACTTCAGTGCAGCTTCAGTCATCTCTTGCCTTCTGTCTTGTCACTTCAGTGCAGCTTCAGTCATCTCTTGCCTTCTGTCTTGTCACTTCAGTGCAGCTTCAGTCATCTCTTGCCTTCTGTCTTGTCACTTCAGTGCAGCTTCAGTCATCTCTTGCCTTCTGTCTTGTCACTTCAGTGCAGCTTCAGTCATCTCTTGCCTTCTGTCCAGTCACTTCAGTGCAGCTTCAGTCATCTCTTGCCTTCTGTCCAGTCACTTCAGTGCAGCTTTAGTCATCTCTTGCCTTCTGTCCAGTCACTTCAGTGCAGCTTCAGTCATCTCTTGCCTTCTGTCCAGTCACTTCAGTGCAGCTTCAGTCATCTCTTGCCTTCTGTCTTGTCACTTCAGTGCAGCTTCAGTCATCTCTTGCCTTCTGTCTTGTCACTTCAGTGCAGCTTCATTCATCTCTTGCCTTCTGTCTTGTCACTTCAGTGCAGCTTCAGTCATCTCTTGCCTTCTGTCCAGTCACTTCAGTGCAGCTTCAGTCATCTCTTGCCTTCTGTCTTGTCACTTCAGTGCAGCTTCAGTCATCTCTTGCCTTCTGTCTTGTCACTTCAGTGCAGCTTCAGTCATCAATTTTATCCCTCTCTCAACAGCTTGAGTGTTGTTTGGTCACTTGGGCGCCTTCAGTGGAGTCTCAATAATTTTCAGAACCTGTTTTGGGAATCACAACTTTTCTTGAGTTGACAACAGGAGCCACATTGTCATTGTCTTCATCTACACTGTCATCCTCATCATCAGTGTAGATTAACAAGTCCTCGTCAACAGCCTCAGCAGAATCTTCTCCATCCTCATCAGAGCTCTCAGTACTTTCTTCTGTCTGCTGATTCTCTTCTCTAATTTTTCTTATCATTGAGACAGCTTTGTCTCTCACAGTCATGTCTTCATCAGCGCACATACCAAGAAGCAACTGATCTCTCACAGTCATGTCTTCATCAGCGCACATACCAAGAAGCAGCTGATCTCTCACAGTCATGTCTTCATCAGCGCACATACCAAGAAGCAGCTGATCTCTCACAGTCATGTCTTCATCAGCACACATACCAAGAAGCAGCTGATCTCTCACAGTCATGTCTTCATCAGCGCACATACCAAGAAGCAGCTGATCTATCATAGTCATGTCTTCATCAGCGCACATACCAAGAAGCAGCTGATCTCTCACAGTCATGTCTTCATCAGCGCACATACCAAGAAGCAGCTGATCTGTGTGAGCAAAGTAGGAATTTCTTTGAACAGTATTCTTTACTATCTTCTCTTCTTCACTGTTCGGATGTCTCATAAATTGCAGTGACTGGAAGACGTTGTTTGGACCGTGTCTGACATAAGGTGCAGCTTGATGTGGAACCACAATGGGACACTGAACTTTAAAATCATAATGACGACTCTTTTCAGCTCCTGACTGGGTCTTGATGTTGCCACATACAGCCTAAGGATCCTACTCCATGAAGTATTCCACCTTGACACACACGGTGGACCTGGTTCAAGAGCAGCCAAGTCATCATCAACCACACATGTGAAGTCTGAGCGTGAGGTGCATATAAACAGGCTGAAAAAGTATCATCAAAGAGGTGTGGCGAGTGTTAATATAGTAGGTGATCCAGGGTTGGACGCTGATTTACAGGGAACCACAGATGTACATCTTAGTAACAGGGCATTGATAAAGGACCCTACACAATGTATGTTGGGCCTTAGTAAGGAGAGGATTGCCGAGCTGGTTCAGCTTCTCTCTCAGTTTGAGGATTTGTTTGGGGATGTTCCTCGAGTAAGCAACTTACAACCCCATGATATAGATGTACGAGAAGCTGAGCCAATTCGGCAGGGTCCTTACCGAATGAACCAACAAAAGAGGGCAAGCATGGAGAAAGAGGTGAAATTTCTGCTTGACAATGATTTAATAATACCTAGTGAGAGTGAGTGGGCATCCCCCTGCTTAATGGTTCCCAAACCAGATAGCACCATGAGGATGTGCACTGACTACCGCAAGGTTAATTTAGTAACTAAGGCTGATTGTTTTCCTCTTCCGAGAATGGATGATGTCATTGATGCGGTGGGAGGAGCTAAATATGTCAGTAAGTTAGATTTGTTGAAGGGATATTACCAGATCCCTTTAACCCCACGTGCCAGTGACATCTCTGCTTTTGTAACGCCAGATGGGCTTTTTCAGTACAAGGTTCTCCCATTTGGGCTTCGTAACGCGCCCTCCTGTTTTCAACGCAGGATGCAAGGGGTTATACGTGGCCTAAAGGGGGTGCGGTGTTATATTGATGACCTTGTTATTTTTAGTGACTGTTGGACGGAGCATGTGAGGCAGCTTAGAGAGCTATTCTCTAGGCTGGCTGGTGCTCAGCTCACAGTTAATTTGGCTAAAAGTGTTTTTGGGCAAGCCAAGGTAACCTTTCTAGGACATGTTATTGGCCAGGGAAAGTGGCCCCAGTGAATGCCAAGGTGGAGGCTATAGACAATTATCCTGTACCAAAGAACCGAAAGGAGGTTATGCGTTTTGTTGGCATGGTAACCTTTACAGGAAGTTCTGTCCGAATCTGTCTAAGGTAATCTCCCCACTCACAGACCTTACTAGCTCTAAGCGAACATTTGTGTGGGACATTAAGTGTCAACGGGCATTTGAAAGTGTAAAGGCCCTGCTTACTAGTGCTCCTGTGCTGACTAGTCCTAATTTTGAACTACCATTTTCTCTACAAGTAGATGCCAGTGACACGGGTGTTGGGGCTGTCTTACTACAAGAGGTAGCAGGACAGTTATTGCCAGTCAGTTACTTCTCGGCAAAACTTAAAAAACATCAAAAGAATTACGCCACCATAGAAAAGGAGGCTCTTGCTTTAGTATTGGCTGTGCAACAGTTTGAAGTGTATGTATCAGCATCAATGTATCCTATAACTGTTTATAGCGACCATAATCCTTTACGTTTCCTTCACCTAATGAGGAACCACAACCAGAGACTCACTAGGTGGGCCTTGTTTCTCCAACCTCTTAATCTGGTGATTCATTACGTGAAGGGAGTGGAGAATGTGGTTGCTGATGCCTTGTCTCGTGTTTAATGTACAAGATGTAGTGTATAGATTACTTATCTGTTCTTGTTTTGCAGTGATTTGCGGTAGACGAGTAGATGGAACCTTGGACCACCAAAAAGGAGAAGGGCAGGTTGAGCGGAGTTGGAGGTATCAGAACGCCCTATTGTGTGTTTTGGGGGTAGTCACATAAGGTGCCATACCTAGGTAAGGTATGCTCCGTTTTTTTTAGGTGCTGGCTGGTACGCCTCACCTGTGTTTTGGTGCTGGCTGGTATGCCTCACCTGTGTTTTATGTTGGCATAGGGGCTGTTGGACCTAATGTTTTGGGTAAACGTGGGGATGGCGGTGATGCCCCCCACTTTTTTGGGTCATATCAAATGATCCGGGGTTTTTTTTTGCTTCTCCAGGACTTTTAATTTTTTTTTGGATCACCACTGGGGTGACTCCAGGGTCCTTGGAATGACATGTAGGTGCCGGCCTGGTAGGTCCACCTTTTAGTGGAGTCTTTGGTGATGACTCCAGTGTTTATGGCCACAGTCCCGCCAACAAAATTTATGTGACTATTCACCTGGTTTTTGGGGCCTGATATTTTTCTCCTCTCCCATGCTCTCCTGTTTCTCGTAGAGGTGTGTCATGGGGAACCAGTTTTGTTTATTAAAGATTGCTGTGAGATGGGGGTGGTTATGTGATCTTTCTTTCTACGTAGAATTTAATAAGAATTTTTTTTCTCTTTCTTTTCACTACTCTTTGATAGTGTTCCTGTTTCAAGCATTGGTGGTGTCATACATACTTTAAATCTGTCTTACAGCATTATTAACATGTGTCAAGATAGATGGGAAATCAATAGGTGTGATACTTAGCTCTTGTGTTTGTTATTAAATGGCACTTCTCAGGGTAGTATGTACAATGTTCACTTTTACATTATTATCATGTTTATTGTAATTTAGTAAAACGCATCAACGCCAGTGTGTGGCCACCGCTGTGTTGTGATGGTGCCTTTTCTAACATAGTTTTGTCAAAGCGTGACTGTGGGCTCGTTTGGCATAGAACTTGATCACTTTTATGTTAGGCGAGTTTCACATGTCCGCAATCTTATAGCCTCAGACTATTAAAGTAATTTTACATATGAGCAGTGCCAAAAAGTCTATGATTGTGTGACTAATTCTCCAGTTATAATGTTTATGTTTATTTCCTTTTTTTCCCCTTTTGCCTAGCGGTGTCCGTGTGGACCCCACTAGCAGAGTGAGACCTATGGTCTAGGGGTGGGGGTGTTATGCAGGTTTCTGCATGACATTTAAATATACTAATATATAGCTATTGGAGAAGTGTGCCATAAATCTCAGGTAATTAGGAAAAACAGTAATAATAATGTATAACCTTTAGATAAATGTAAATGATAATTTTAGAAATATGCTGTGCTTTTGGTGAATACTGTAAAGTAAGTTTAAGCGGTGAAATAGAGAAATCCAGCTAGGATTTATTTTCCAAATGTTTGTGGTGAGGGTGGCGGCGTCGCGTGGGTTACACATGGCGCGGCATGGATAGCGGCTGGCGAGACGGAGCCTGGGTTCAGCTAAGTTTGTGATGTTGTATTCCCTTTTGGTGTAGCTAACTCAAGCCATAGGCTCTTTTAATGGTGTACCAGTACACACCCTGGGCTCGGACATGGTCGGGACCCGAAAGGACGAGTGTGAACTGAAGAAATAGGAGGAGATGTGTTCTGGAGGATGGGAGTGGTGGCTGGGCTGACCGCTTGGTGAATTGTTTTGTTTTTGAAGTGACCACCCGGCCGCCTTCTCCGTCCTGTACTGTTTTTGTGGGGGTTTGGCTAATTGATATGTTAAGAGGCGTGTTTGGACTGTATATAGTTTAATATAAGTAAATAAATGTATATTTTCTTACCTAGGAATTTTTGTGTGGAACCTTCTGATACCCTAACCCAGTGGAGCACTAAACCACACTGGTAATACCAGCTTTGTTTATGGGGATAGACCTGGAAGGCCTAGTTTTACAGGTGTTTTGTGTAACTTTTACCCTTTGCCCTTAGACAAGGCATTAGGCCTCAGGAAAACCCCAATTTCTGCGTAACAGTGGTTGCAAATCCTATACAAATATTTCTGGTCCCAGGACAGATCCTCTGCCACCTTGTCATTCAGAGCAGGGAAATCAGTGAAACTGACTGGCTGGAAAGCAATAACTGGCAGCTCAGACAGAGGATCCTTGATTTGCTTGCCAATGGGACCTCTCCAATGCTCAGGACCACTTGGCTTACAGTCATAGTAGTAGAAAACAGCCCAGAATGGCAGCTCATTTCCATGAAGCTGACAGATGAAATAATGGACCGGATGACCAAACAACATTTCAAGATGATGAATGGTACCATTGTCATCTCTGACATTTACATTGGTTCCGTCACTACCAACACATACAACAGGATGTCGAGTTAGTTTCTGTTCCACCAGAAATGTATAGATAGTCTTGGCAATCTCCTTTCCATGGCCTGACTTGGGAGTCACATGAGTGAGATATTCAGCGTCGGGCTCCACCATGATGATATAATGATCTTTCACCACAATCTTTGGACTCCATTTCTTGGTCTTCTCATTCTTTGTCATAACATGAGTGGAGGTTTTCTTACCATCAAAATACAGTGATGTGATATTTTCCAAGTTTGCTGCTTTCTTGCCTCTCCATTCAGTATTTGTGTCTGGCATCTCGTAACTTCTGTGCTCCAATAACTTGACTTTGGTCGTCCTTGGTGATAATGCCACAGTCCATTAAGGTGGCGGTAGCAATGGCAGCTCTAGCATAATCACTGAGAAAGTTAGTTAATGTTTATAAATACTGCAGAGTACATAGATACAGTACATTAAATACTGTGATGCGCTACTCAGTAATACAGACATATTCAAAAAATTCAATCGCAAATGCTGTAGGCTAAACCTGAACCAATCATCTTTATATTTGGCACTGAATCTAAGATATATATAAGGAACAATGCCTGAAGAGTGCAGCTTTGAACAAAATTTCAATTCTCCCTAATATATATACCTAGTTGGATGAATCTTATTGTAGCCAGCTGGGCCAGTGGCTAACACGTCGGTCTGGAGCTTTACGACTCTCTGACCGTGGGTTCTAGCCCTGGTTAGAATGCGGATGTAAAGTATACACAGACTTTGCAAAAGCCTTCGACAAGTGTGATTTTGGTGTAATAACGCACATAATGTGTGATAAAGGAATAACGGGAAAAGTGGGTAGATGAATCTTTAATTTTCTACCAATATAACACAAATAGTACTAGTAAAAAGAGTAATGTCAGAGGCGGCTAAAGTGGAAAGTTCAGTTCCACAAGGCACAGTACTCGCTCCTATCATCTTCATCCTCATATCTGATATAGACAGAGATGTAAACCATTGCACTGTGTCTTCCAGTGCTGACGATACTAGAATTTGCCTGGCGGATATTTCCAAGCGGATATAAGCCAAGACTTCAAATGGGTCACATAAAGCAATATGAAATACAACGAGGACAAATTTCAATTGCTCTGCAATGGAAAACTTTAGAAAATAAAAACTAGATCTATGTATTAAACAAATTCTAACCACACAATATGGAAAAAACTAATGTAAGGATCTACCTGAAGTGTACCTGGAAGGTGTTCCGGGGTTCAACGCGCCCGCGGCCAAGTCCCTCACCAGGCCTCCCAGTGGATCAGGGTCTGATCAACTAGGTTGTTACTGCTGGCCGCACATAGTCCAACGTACGAGCCACAGCCCGGCTGGTAGGGTACTAACTTTGGGTATCTGTCCAACTCCCTCTTGAAGGCAGCCAGAGGTCTACTGGTAATTCCCTTATGTCTGGTGGGAGGCTGCTGAACAATCATGGGCCCCGGACACTTACTGCGCCTCTACTTTTCATTGGGGGTATTTTGCACCGCCTGCCCAGTCTTTTGTTTTCGTAAGGAGTGATTTCTGTATGGGAGTGATAATTTCAAAGAATCTCAGTTTCAAAGATCACAACGATGTCTCTACCACTTATGCTAGGAAAATGGTAGGATGGATAATGAGAACCTTCAAAACCAGAGGTGATTCTCTTCAAATCACTTGTTCTCTCTTGGCTGGAAGTTGAATATCTGGAGAATATACAGAGAACTTTCACTGCAAAAATAAATATCAAGCACCTAAATTACTGGGAATATTTGAAGTCCCTTAACATAGCACTAACAGTATTATAGGATATTACTGTGACAAAGACAGGTTTCAAGAGCAAGCT
Source organism: Cherax destructor (assembly GCA_009830355.1). Classification (NCBI taxonomy): domain Eukaryota; kingdom Metazoa; phylum Arthropoda; class Malacostraca; order Decapoda; family Parastacidae; genus Cherax; species Cherax destructor. Next base: position 37,448 of record WNWK01004326.1, on the reverse strand, counting down.
GAACCATTACTTCTTAACCCTACGAGATCGATTAGGCTCTGATATCTATGAAGGCAGTCAAACCTGACTAACGAAATCATAAAAACACGATTGGAAAGCAATCACGGAACTGGAGAGGCTTGAACCCATGGCAAGTGAGGCTTAAAATTCACTGGGCCAGCTGGTTCTAATAAGATTCAACCAAGGTATATTTCTATGCACTATACTGAAGTAGCAAGCATGCAGTGTGGCCTCAGCAGCAGACGATCTCAGAAAAAAGGTCGCTAGTATGTTGCTAAGAAAACGAGAATTTCGGACAAGCACAGCATCTTCAAGAAATTCTGCCTTGCTCACTCAAGAAGTCTACGTCGTGACACTTGAGTAAGAGTACTGCCACAGCCAAAGCTTCTCGGCATTCTTTACACAAACACTTGCGTCGCTTGTGTTATTCCCTCCCATATCTCTCCCGGGACGTTTTGGCTGCAAGCCCAGCTATTGAGGGAACAATATTAGGTAAACAATGGAGGAGGCGAGGAGCAGAGACGTGTCTGAGTCACCACTCTCAAATGGTTTTTTTTTTCCTATTTTTTCTTTTTGTGGTTCCTTGAATCTCTCAGCTCCATAACTTGGCTTTTATTCTCCTCCTCTTTCTCCTTTCTTTACTCTTTTACTTCTCTTTCCCCTCCTCCTCCTCCTCCTCCTTTTTTTCTCCTCTTTCCTCGTCATCCTCCACCTATTCTTCGTCCTCGTGCTTCTTCTTCTCTTCCTTCTTATCTTTCTCCTACTCTTCCTCCTCTTAATTATCCCTCATCTTCCTCTTAATTATCCTTCCTCTTCCATCTATTTACCCTCCCTGTCTCCTCTTTCTTTGTGCACCAGCACCAGCTATGTTGTGATCCATTTTTTTGGAGAAAATTATTTGTTATTTTTTTTGCATCTTTTATAAGAGAGGGAATGTTTATTTTAACACCGTCCATCTCTCAGCGAGGAAGAGGGACCCGAGAAAGAGGAAACACAGTTCACCATCCCTCATTCAATCACCCCATTTTCAATCACTGTTCAGATGGCGCTCCGAACCTAACATCTCCACCCCTATATAGTATATATATATATATATATATATATATATATATATATATATATATATATATATATATATATATATATATATATATATATATAAATATATTTATTAACACATCGGCCGATTCCCACCAAGGCAGGGTGGCCCGAAAAAGAAAAACTTTCGTCATCATTCACTCCATCACTGTCTTGCCAGAGGGGTGCTTTACACTACAGTTATAAAACTGCAACAAAGTGCCGGCACTGTACTTCCCATCTCCAGAACTCAAGTCCGGCCTGCCGGTTTCCCTGAATCCCTTCATAAATGTTACTTTGCTCACACTCCAACAGCACGTCAAGTATTAAAAACCATTTGTCTCCATTCACTCCTATCAAATACGCACACGCATGCTTGCTGGAAATCCAAGCCCCTCGCACACAAAACCTCTTTTACCCCCTCCCTCCAACCTTTCCTAGGCCGACCCCTACCCCGCCTTCCCTCCACTACAGATTTATACACTCTCGAGGTCAGTCTGTTTCGTTCCATTCTCTCTACATGTCCGAACCACCTCAACAACCCCTCCTCAGCTCTCTGGATAATAGTTTTGGTAATCCCGCACCTCCTCCTAATTTCCAAACTCCGAATTCTCTGCATTATATTCACACCACACATTGACCTCAGGCATGACATCTCCACTGCCTCCAGCCTTCTCCTCGTTGCGACATTCATCACCCATGCTTCACACCCATATAAGAGTGTTGGTATAACTATACTCTCATACATTCCCCTCTTAACTTCCATGGACAAAGTTCTTTGTCTCCACAGACTCCGAAGTGCACCACTCCCCTTTTCCCCTCATTAATTCTATGAGTCACCTCATCTTTCATAGACCCATCTGCTGACATGTCCACTCCCAAATATCTGAATACATTCACCTCCTCCATACTCTCTCCCTCCAATCTGATATCCAATCTTTCGTCACCTAATCTTTTTGTTATCCTCATTACCTTACTCTTTCCTATATTCACTTTCAATTTTCTTCTTTTACATACCTTACCAAATTCATCCACCAACCTCTGCAACTTCTCTTCAGAATCTCCCAAAAGCACAGTGTCATCAGCAAAAGCAACTGTGACAACTCCCACTTTGTATTTGATTCTTTGTCTTTTAACCCACACCTCTTGCAAGACCCTCGCCTTCACTTATCTTACGAATAAGAAATATATATATATATATATATATATATATATATATATATATATATATATATATATATATATATATATATATATATATATATATATATATATAATAACACTTATGTTTTGTAAAACCTCTCATAAGCTACCTTTTCTCTTTATCACACCTTTACTTCTTCATTCCACCACTCATCCTCTTTCCTCCTGCACCCACCCTCCTATAGCCACAAACTTCTGCCCCACATTCTAATACTGCATTTTTAAAACTATCCCAACTCTCTTCAACCCCCACTACTCCTACTTGCACTAGCCCACCTTTCTGCCAATAGTTGCTTATATCTCACCCTAACGAATAAGAAATATATATATATATATATATATATATATATATATATATATATATATATATATATATATATATATATATATATATATATATATAGTATATATATGTCGTGCAAGAACTCATTTAAATTAAGTCCTTTCTAAAATGTTCTCTTTTACGTTTAAAGATATATATTTTTTTTCATTTATGCTAATGTAAAAACTAATAATTTATACCAAAAGAAGCTTAGAAAACTGACCTAACCTTATTATCACAAGCTCAATTTAATTTAGCCTAATCCTACTAAATATATTTTAAATAAGTTTACAATAATTTAATAATAAACACAATGAAATATATTTTTTTCGCAAGTTTCAGAGTGATTTTTTGCGAAATTATTGCATACATAAATTTTCGCTTGCCTTATTCGGCAAGAAAAGCATTGTTATTTAAGTTAAAATCACAAGTTTTAACTATTCGGCTATGTGTAGAAAGAGGTTTGGTAATAAGTAATACATATTTTATGAAAAAGAGGATAAATAAATATACAAGGTATGATATAGCACGTAAGGAAAGTAGTTTGTTGGATTATGTATTGGTGGATAAAAGGTTGATGGGTAGGCTTCAGGATGTACATGTTTATAGAGGGGCCACGGATATATCAGATCATTATTTGGTTGTAGCTACAGTTAGAGTAAAAGGTAGAAGGGACAAAAAGAAAATGGCAACAGCAAGTAAGAGAGAGGTAAAAGTGTATAAACTAAGGAGGAGGAAGTTAGGTGAGATATAAGCAACTATTGGCAGAAAGGTGGGCTAGTGCAAGTAGGAGTAGTGGGGGTTGAAGAGAGTTGGGATAGTTTTAAAAATGCAGTATTAGAATGTGGGGCAGAAGTTTGTGGTTATAGGAGGGTGGGTGCAGGAGGAAAGAGGAGTGAGTGGTGGAATGAAGAAGTAAAGGGTGTGATAAAAGTGAAAAAGGTATCTTATGAGAGGTTTTTACAAAACATAAGTGTTAATAGAAGAGCAGAGTATATGGAGAGTAAAAGAAAGGTGAAGAGAGTGGTGAGAGAGTGAAAAAGAAGAGCGGATGAAAGAATGGGAGAGGCTCTGTCAAGAAATTTTGCTGAAAACAAGAAAAATTTTTGGAGTGAGATAAACAAGGTAAGAAAGCCTAGGGAACAAATGGATTTGTCAGTTAAAAACAGAGTAGGGGAGTTAGTAGATGGGGAGCTGGAGGAATTGGGTAGATGGCGGGAATATTTTGAGGAACTTTTAAATGTCGATGAAAAAAGGAAGGCGGTAATTTCATGTACTGGCCAGGGAGGTACAACATCGTTTAGGAGTAAAGAAGAGCAGGATGTGAGTGTGGGGGAGGTGCGTGAGGCATTAAGTAGAATGAAAGGGGGTAAAGCAGCTGGAACTGACGAGATCATGACAGAAATGTTAAAAGCAGGGGGGGATATAGTGCTGGAGTGGTTGGTATTTTTGTTTAATAAATGTATGAAAGAGGGGAAGGTACCTAGGGATTGGCAGAGAGCATGTATAGTTCCTTTATATAAAGGGAAGGGGGATAAAAGAGAGTGTAAAAATTATAGGGGAATAAGTTTAATGAGTATACCAGGTAAAGTGTATGGCAGGGTTATTATTGAAAGAATTAGAGGTAAGACAGAGAGTAGGATTGCAGATGAGCAAGGAGGCTTTAGAGTGGGTAGGGGATGTGTAGATCAAGTGTTTACATTGAAGCATATATGTGAACAGTATTTAGATAAAGGTAGGGAAGTTTTCATTGCATTTATGGATTTAGAAAAGGCATATGATAGAGTGGATAGGGAGCAATGTGGCAAATGTTGCAAGTGTATGGAATAGGTAGTAAGTTACTGAAGGCTGTAAAGAGTTTTTATGAGGATAGTGAGGCTCAGGTTAGGGTGTGTAGGAGAGAGGAAGATTACTTCCCGGTAAAAGTAGGTCTTAGACAGGGATGTGTAATGTCACCATGGTTGTTTAATATATTTATAGATTTTTTTTTTTTTTTTTTTTTTTTTTTAACAATCGGCCGATTCCCACCAAGGCAGGGTGGCCCGAAAAGAAAAACTTTCATCATCATTCACTCCATCACTGTCTTGCCAGAAGGGTGCTTTACACTACAGTTATAAAACTGCAACATTTACACCCTCCTTCAGAGTGCCGGCACTGTACTTCCCATCTCCAGAACTCAAGTCCGGCCTGCCGGTTTCCTGAATCCTTCATAAATGTTACTTTGCTCACACTCCAACAGCACGTCAAGTATTAAAACCATATGCCTCCATTCACTCCTATCAAATACGCTCACACATGCTTGCTGGAAATCCAAGCCCTCGCACACAAAACTTCCTTTACCCCCTCCCTCCAACCTTTCCTAGGCCGACCCCTACCCGCCTTCCCTCCACTACAGATTTATACACTCTCGAAGTCACTCTGTCTCGTTCCATTCTCTCTACATGTCCAAACCACCTCAACAACCCCTCCTCAGCTCTCTGGACAATCGTTTTGGTAATCCCGCACCTCCTCCTAATTTCCAAACTCCGAATTCTCTGCATTATATTCACACCACACATTGACCTCAGACATGACATCTCCACTGCCTCCAGCCTTCTCCTCGTTGCAACATTCATCACCCATGCTTCACACCCATATAAGAGCGTTGGTATAACTATACTCTCATACATTCCCCTCTTTACTTCCATGGACAAGGTTCTTTGTCTCCATGCATGGGTGTTGGGGAGAGGAGTGGGATTAAATTATGGGGAATTTAATGCAAAATGGGAGTTGACACAGTTGCTTTTTGCTGATGATACTGTGCTTATAAGAGATTCTAAAGAAAAGTTGCAAAGGTTGGTGGACGAGTTTGGGAGTGTGTGTAAAGGTAGAAAGTTGAAAGTGAACATAGAAAAGAGTAAGGTGATGAGGGTATCAAACGATTTAAATAAAGAAAAATTGCATATCACATTGGAGAGAGGGATTATGGAAGAAGTAAATGTTTTCAGATATTTGGGAGTTGACGTGTCAGTGGATGGGTTTATGAAGGATGAGGTTAACCATAGAATTGATGAAGGAAAAAAGGTGAGTGGTGCATTGAGGTATCTGTGGAGACAAAAAATGTTATCCATGGAGGCAAAGAAGGGAATGTATGAAAGTATAGTGGTACCAACACTCTTATATGGGTGTGAAGCATGGGTTGCAAATGCTGCAGCGAGGAGGAGGCTGGAGGCAGTGGAGATGTCCTGTCTAAGGGCAATGTGTGGTGTAAATATTATGCAGAAAATTCGAAATGTGGAAATTAGGAGAAGGTGTGGAGTTATTAAAAGTATTTGTCAGGGGGCTGAAGAGGGGTTGTTGAGATGGTTTGGTCATTTAGAGAGAATGGATTAAAGTAGAATGACTTGGAGAGCGTATAAATCTGTAGGGGAAGGAAGACGGGGTAGGGGTCGTCCTAGAAAAGGTTGGAGGGAGGGGGTAAAGGAGGTTTTGTGGGCGAGGGGCTTGGACTTCCAGCAAGCATGTGTGAGCGTGTTAGATAGGAGTGAATGGAGACGAATGGTTTTTGGGACATGACGATCTGTTGGAGTGTGAGCAGGGTAACATTTTGTGAAGGGATTCAGGGAAACCAGTTAATTGATTTAGTTGGACTTGAGTCCTGGAAATGGGAAGTACAATGCCTGCACTTTAAAGGAGGGGTCTGGGATAGTGACAGCTGGGAGGGACTTTTCTCAGCTGTCGTATCTGAGCTCCTCTGCAAAGACAGTGATTATGTATGAGTGAGGTGAAAGTGTTGAATGATGATGAAAGTATTTTCTTTTTGAGGATTTTCTTTCTTTTGGGTCACCCTGCCTCGGTGGGAGACGGGCGACTTGTTGAATTTAAAAATATATATATATATATATATATATATATATATATATATATATATATATATATATATATATATATATATATATATATATATATATATATATATATATATATATATATGTCGTGCCGATTAGGTAAAACTGGTCAATTAGCAAGAACTCATTTAAAATTAAGTCCTTTCTAAAAATTTATCTTATACGTTTAAAGACATATTTTTTCATTTATGTTAATGTAAAAATTTATAATTTTGTACCAAGAGAAACTTTGAAAACCTACCTAACCTTATTACAAAAAGCGCAATTTAATTTAGCCTAACCCAACTAAATATGTTTTAGATACGTTAACATTAATTTAATAATAAACAAACACAATGAAATATATTTTTTCTTTAGGTTCAGAATGATTTTTGCGAAATTATTGCATACACAAATTTTCACTTGTCTTATATGGCAAGAAGAACGTTGCTATTTAAGCCAAAATCGCAAGTTTTATACGGCACACATATATAATATATATTATATATATATATATATATATATATATATATATATATATATATATATATATATATATATATATATATATATATATATATATATATATATATATATATATATATATATATAGTGGATAAAAAGGCTTCAAGGAAGAATATTTGGATTTCTTTCTGATGCCATTTGAATATTCCACTTCCCTTACCACCCCATCTTTTTTTTCTTTTTTTACCAATAGGTATATTTTATTACATAATATGGTACAAAAGATTTAAGAGATACAGTGTTGATATAAAGATGGCATATACAGTACACGAGGTGTGAGAGATACATGTCTAGTACATATTGTTACATATTTGTCACTGATTATAATGCGAAAATCTCATCCAGCTCCTCAGAGCTGGGGCGCGTTCCCAAAATACAGCATGCATTACCCCTCTGAACAGCAGCACTGAGTCGCTGGAATAGAAAACTAGCTGCCCTGGGATCCCTAGTTACCCTGTTGAGTCTTTTGCCCAGCTCCTTGAGGAACTTAGATGCACTCTTTCCCCATGAGCCAAGGGTCTCTGAGCCTATGGGAACAAACATATAATGATGGGCAAGTTCTCCATATTTTCTCGACTTCTGGGACTCCCTGAAGGTGGCAGCTGCCCCACCTTCCTCCCTGGTGTATTGGAGATAGGTATCAGCCAAAGTAGATGCACATTTGTAGTCCCACACCACCTGCTTGCCGTCTGTCCAGGCTTGGAGGTTGATACCATCTGGACGCTTTTGGCTGCCATCAGATCTGCATAGTTGGGGTGGTTCCCTTACTGCTGGGCATCCGGCTGTTGTGAGGCTCCTCTTGATAATGTTATTAACCACTTCATGTCTTCCAATCTTTCCCTCGGATTTACGACACACAAGACCATGGTACCTGAATCGGTCTGCTGCTTCACTGCCACAAATACACCTGTGTTCGGCGAGAATAGGGGCGGCAAGTCGAAGGGCAACACCAATGCGGATGGTCTGTGGGTCGAGGCGTGTGCCAAGGCTGGAGTTGGGAACAGCCAAAAGAAAGTCCCCTGCATGAGGAGCTCTCACTGCAAGGAGGCGGGCTCTATCCTTCCCTGACCCCTGGAAATCTCTCCAGGTAAATTCCGGAGAGATAAAATGACTAAAGGAAAAAAGTCTGGCTTCCCTGAAGTGACTGATGCGCTGCAAGACTCACCAACAATATCATTCACTGAGAAATGAAACTTTCGAAAGTTATATGAAAACCTTCAACAATAAAATGACATTTTCTGTCTGAGAACATGTCGATGTCCAACAGCATAGTTGATCAGGATTTTAAGAATTTTTAGATCTCCGAATAAGTCAGGTGCATATTTTCCACATTCAAAATATTTGGCCAAGTTCAGCTGAGAAAGTTTCTCTCTCTACCGACAATATTCCTCTCTGAGCGAAGAGTTTCAAGTTCTGTGACTTAAGTTCTTCTCTCTTCATCAACATTAAACCAAGAGTGAAAACGTTCTCCCACAGGATGATGGAGCATCATAACAGAAACGTTCTCCCACAGGATGATGGAGCATCATAACAGAAACGTTCTCCCACAGGATGATGGAGCATCATAACAGAAACGTTCTCCCACAGGATGATGGAGCATCATAACAGAAACGTTCTCCCACAGGATGATGGAGCATCATAACAAACGTTCTCCCACAGGATGATGGAACATCATAACAGACTCTGAAAGAGTCTGTTTTGTTCTTTATCAACGTAATAAAATGACATTTTCAAGAAAAATTATAAGTTTATCATTTAAACTGGCTTAAAAGTTGCCGAAATTCGCTTTATTTTCCTATAAAAATCGATCGACTTAAAATCAAAACTTATTGGAATTCCGCCTAAAAAATCTAAAATTAAAGCAGAATGATCAGTCACTGAAAAAAACTAATATTTCAAACCAAATTTTGTAATGAATTCCCATTTTCATTTTTTTAAAGTAAATTAATCCAATGAAGATAATCCATAAAGTGTATTTATGTAAACAAGAAGCAGTTAACACTACGTGACCTACCACCAGGTCAACACTACGTGACCTACCATCAGGTCAACACTACGTGACCTACCACCAGGTTAACACTACGTGACCTACCATCAGGTCAACACTACGTGACCTACCATCAGGTCAACACTACGTGACCTACCACCAGGTCAACACTACGTGACCTACCATCAGGTCAACACTAGGTGACCTACCATCAGGTCAACACTAGGTGACCTTCCATCAGGTCAACACTACGTGACCTTCCATCAGGTCAACACTACGTGATCTACCATCAGGTAAACACTACATGACCTTCCATCAGGTCAACACTACGTGACCTACCATCAGGTCAACACTACATGACCTACCATCAGGTCAACACTACGTGACCTACCATCAGGTCAACACTACATGACCTACCATCAGGTCAACACTACGTGACCTACCATCAGGTCAACACTACGTGACCTTCCATCAGGTCAACACTACGTGACCTTCCATCAGGTCAACACTACGTGACCTACCATCAGGTCAACACTACATGACCTACCATCAGGTCAACACTACGTGACCTACCATCAGGTAAACACTACGTGACCTTCCATCAGGTCAACACTACGTGTCCTTCCATCAGGTCAACACTATATGACCTTCCATCAGGTCAACACTACGTGACCTTCCATCAGGTCAACACTACGTGACCTACCATCAGGTCAACACTACGTGACCTACCATCAGGTCAACACTACGTGACCTACCATCAGGTCAACACTACGTGACCTACCATCAGGTCAACACTACGTGACCTACTATCAGGTCAACACTACGTGACCTACCATCAGGTCAACACTACGTGACCTACCATCAGGTCAACACTACGTGACCTTCCATCAGGTCAACACTACGTGACCTTCCATCAGGTCAACACTACGTGACCTACCATCAGGTCAACACTACTGACCTACCATCAGGTCAACACTACGTGACCTACCATCAGGTCAACACTACGTGACCTTCCATCAGGTCAACACTACGTGACCTTCCATCAGGTCAACACTACGTGACCTACCATCAGGTCAACACTACATGACCTACCATCAGGTCAACACTACGTGACCTACCATCAGGTCAACACTACGTGACCTTCCATCAGGTCAACACTACGTGACCTTCCATCAGGTCAACACTACGTGACCTTCCATCAGGTCAGGATGAAGTTATATTTAGGGTTGAGAACAATTAAGTTTGGAAAACACTGATTTACACCAATAAGAAGAAACAATGAGAGAACAATTCAAAGGCTTAGGCTATGCAGGTTGGTTTATTCAAGCTCCTTTACGAAAAGCTAATAAAAGTTTTTATAATACAGAATTCGATGTGATGCTTAATCATCGAGAACTGGCACGGAGATAGAATAGAATTTTACAATCCTCTTTTTGTTGCCTTGATAACCTCTGCAATGTTTTTTCCAATACAAGAACGCTGACTCTTTTAAAACCCCAAGTGTCTAAAGCATCCCATGTGTTAACCGTACCTGCTATATATAGGATAGACAAGGTGAAGCTTCAATCAACTATTGAGTGAACTTGAACGAGGAGGAAAACATGACAAGAAAGTTCCGCATTCTTCAAACAAACAAAGTTTGGATCATTCTGTCAGCTGGAATACTAAGCTGGAATACCAAGCTTCTAGCACACACAAAACTGCCTTCCCATGCTAGTGGATAAATGTTAAATCACCTTTAATTGTCACTTAATTTTTTCCCCTGAGGGGTAATGAAGACCGTCTCCTAATACTAAATTTACTTTACTGAAACGTAATTAGGTTTCTAAGCTACTAGACCAAGGCAGCAACATCCTAGCAATGTGACTGCAGTATTCCAACTGGTCAGTGTCATATGTTTGTCCCACAATTTTTTTAACCCCCAACATTTGAAGTCCCTTGACTTTTACTCCTTGGAACGCTGATGAGAAAGATACATTATAACTTTCACCTAAAAATGTCTAGAGGAACAGTATTTTTAGTTGTGCCGCCTGAGAGACTAGTTTACAGTGCACCAGCCACTTTACAGAGGTCACAATGTTTGTGGGACCCCACAGAGGTCACAATGTTTGTGGGACCCCGCTGAGTATTGTTACAACTCTAGAAAGAAATAATAGTAATTTCATATTTTACAATTAATTCATATAGTTGTTGTATATAGTAAATAAGGGGGGAGGGGCGACGATGGACTACTTGGAAAGAAAAAAAATGGAAAAAATGTATTCTTACCGAAAAATAGAGCATAATTCTGGTAACAAGTTGATGCAATCAGCTTGTTTCTATTATATTTAAAAGTATATTTTTCCAAAAATGTATTTTTTTTTGTTCTTGCTGTCATCAAGAGGATATGATGCCAATTCGTGTTTTTTTTTACTCCAAAAATTACGATTTTTATGACTGTTTCATTCCAAATACACTACATGGCATCTCTGTGGACTCCATATTAGTGCTCAGAGTGAGAGACGCTCAGTCGAGGATGAGGAAGAGGAAGGCAGGAAGGAAGGAAGGAAGGAAGGAAGGAAGGACAGAAGAGGAATACTTCTTGTTGACCCTGCCCAGTGCGGTCACAGCAGCCCTGACTATCACCATCCAGTCTCCCTATGATCCCCGTTGGGGAGAGGAACCTCTGCCTTCGTCTCCTTTCTTGGATCAAGATGAATTCTCCAAATAGAGCCATGAGGAATGAACTTAACGTCAAAATCAACACAATCCTGACATTGAAAGAAGCCTTTGTAGTCGTTTGTGATGACGATGTTGAAGCAGAAAAAGTACTTACATCCTCTGCTATGACTACTCTCTCAGCCCGAGGCTTTCAAGTTATGTCATCTCCAGCAAATAGAACCAAACAATCTATCTTCCTCAAGAGGCTTGATAAATTGATCAACTCTCAACCTCTCGACGACCTGAAGATTTCTATTGAAGATCAGAATCCTTGGGCAAAGGTTGACAATATCTCTAAGATACCAACAGCATCATCCATGGTAAATTAGACACATATGCAACACTTGGGTATCTTTATTGAGGAAACGTTTCGCCACACAGTGGCTTCATCAGTCCATACAAAGGAGAATCATGAAGATCAGGAGGAGTTGGGTCGATGTTGTCAGTCCATCAATCTTGAATATAATAGAGCTTATGTGCGAAGAGGAAGCTTATATACTGTAGGCAGGAGAGGTGCAGCAGTCGTAGAGGTGTCACATTTGACCAATGTGGAAGTAGGTTGTGCCCAAGGGTTAGGCAAGCGAAGAAATCCCTGTATTAAGATACCAAGATGTTGCTGTGTCAGACAGGATGTAGATGAATGGTTCAGAGAACCGACGAGTTGGTAAATTAGACACATATGCAACACGTGGGTATCTTTATTGAAGAAACGTTTCGCCACACAGTGGCACGACCTACTTCCACATTGGGCAAATGTGAAACCTCTACGACTGCTGCACCTCTCCTGTCTACAGTATATAAGCTACCTCTTCGCACATAAGTTATTATATTCAAGATTGATGGACTGACAACATCGACTCAACTCCTCCTCTCCTTACACCTTTCTACTTTGTATTGGACTGATGAAGCCATTGTGTGGCGAAACGTTTCCTCAATAAAGATACCCAAGTGTTGCATATGTGTCTAATTTATCAACTCGTCGGTTCTCTGAACCATTTATCTACAACATCATCCATGTTGAAGATCACAGTCACAGATATGACTATGTCTGCCTAAGCTATGGCTGATCAAGCTATGGCTGCCCAAGCTATGTGTGCCCAAGCTATGGCTGACGGTCTGGCCATATATTACTATTTCATCAACTCATCATATTGAAGCCGAACGTTACCATCATATCGCTCAATATTGGAGTTGTTACTTCTATCAACATACCACGAAACACTGCCCCATTAAGGATACTAAGTTTTGCTCTACCTGTGGGTTTGAGGGCCATGACTACAAGATCTGCACAGCCACTACTCCACCCAAGTGTTTAAATTGCAAGAATGACCACCATACTCTTGCTGCCCGATGCCCCACTCGTCGAGAAGTCCTGAAGAAGACTCAGGAAGCAGAACTGAAGAAGTTACCTTCCAAGTCTCCTACCTATGCAGCCATGGCCAGACTTCAGTGTGACACAACAAAACTTCTCAAAGCCACTTCTACCATCCACCACCACCACCGTCACTCCTCCAGCATGTGACCCCACGAAGATACATTACTGTCTGCTGTATGCCCACATGCATAACATGGCGATGCCTGGTTCCTTTAACACTGTTAAAACAAACTATTTGAACTGAACAACATGCCCAAGTTTGTCTTCCCGCATCTCCACCATCTGCCGAGATTGTCAAATTCACACAAGCTTTGGTCACTGTAGCAACGCTGGCACAGCTTCCCAAGCAGATCCGCCGCCACCACCACCACCACCAGCTACAAGTGACGGCACTCCAACTCCAGCCAATGAGGTGCCTTCGTTGCCTCCACTCATCTCTGGAACCAGCCACTCAGCTCCCTCCATGCCACCAGCAGTTTCTCCCGCCTTACCTGACATAGACCAATCAGAGCTCTCACCCACAACGCCACAACCACCTGCCAAGAAGGCGAAAACCTCACCAACAACACCATCTTGTACCTCACGAATGGATACGATTCCTTCTGATGATACAGCTTCTTGTCTTCGTTGGACCGGATTCACCTTTTACACCAGAGCTCGCCAGGGTCAAGCAATGCTGTTATCTGAACTGCACACACACCTTGCGATCAAGACGGTCAAGTATACCGTCGAGCCCGACGCTGATCCCTGTTCACTTTCTACACTGCTAGACGCCATTCAACATGCATCACAAGATGACTCCAAGAACCGTCTGAAGACTCGTCTCATTATCATCCCTATGCATCGATTTAAACGTCTCGAAAACGGATCCAATATCGACAAGATTGAAGTTGTAAACCAACGTCACAACTCGAAGTAAATTCTTGACTCCAAAACCGACCAATCGCCATGCTGCTCCTCCCTCGTCCACTGCCTCATGTCGCCGCCAGCCACCAATCACCATCCAGATAGATCCTCGTCCACCGCTCAAGATGCAAACAAACCATACCACCGGTGGGGTTCGAACCCGCTTACGCGACGGTCTGGAGTTTTGAGACTCTGACCGCGGGTTCGAACCTCACCCGTGGTATGGTTTGATCTATGTGTTCTCCTGCTTTATGTGTTGCTGTTCCCATCTGCTTCCAGAGGCTTTGCGGTTGGATTTAGTCCGACTCTTTTATCTTCGACTCCAGACATTCCTCTCACCGGCTATTCTTCGTTCTGTCCGAACTTCCCCCTCGCCCCTAGTGGGTTCTTACCTGTGAGTCATGTTCGGTTCTGCTTGCTCAGTCGCCTGCGGCTGCCAACAAGTGTAAAGGGGTGTGGTGTGCCGACACGCCGTGACTGATGTGTCGACAGCCGTACTGTAAGTGGTGCCGACGCCTGCTGTAATTCACAGGAAAACGTAGTATGTCTATTACTCAGGAATAAATTACTGACCTTTTTTTCTGTTTTTGCGAAAACTATTTATAGGAGTACCATGATTTTTTAACACATTATTCAGGAATGATGGTTCTAAGATATAACGGGGATTTGCGATGTATTTTTTACCGTGTTGTTGTTATTGATTTTCCCCCCAAAACCTTTAAAAAAAACTTCAACATTTTTTATTATGCAATCAAATGACATTTCGTCAAACGCAGGTTGTATTAGAATTATTTAGACCTTTATCTTTCATCTGTTGTCGACTAAAACATTATACATCTTACCAATTTTGTAAAAATGGTCGAGGTTTATGCCCTATAGAAAGAATGATGGACTGATGACCTCGTCTTTGCATCTCTACTGCTTCTGCTCACTCTCTGTACTCGACTGAAGAAGCCTACTGTGTAGGTGAAACGTTTCTGAATAAAGGTAACTGTTGCATATGTCTTCTTACTAAGACTATAACTATTGTATGTGTCAAAACTGAGCACACAAATCACTCCATACGATAATATGAGTCTCGGCTGACATTGTAAAATACTCCCAATGAAAATTAGGGCTGCCAGAATGTGTGTAAGGAGCCTAAGACTTCTGATCATCCTTTCTTCATACAACTGCAGTCTTAAAGAGGGAACTTGATAAGTTCCTCAAGTCAGTCACTGATCAACCGAGCTGTGGTTCGTAATGTTGAATTTCGTGCGACCAGCAGTAACAGCATAGTTCATCAAGCCTTGATTAACCAGGAGACCTGATCTGGGACCTGACTACGGGATCGTTCACCCCTGAAAACATCCTCCGGGTCTCCTATATACACTCCACTGGCTTGGACCAGTACAATATAGCAGTCTACATTTATTTTTTCACCTGACATCCTCATTCCTCTAGTGCACATCCTAATGAAGATATATATATATATATATATATATATATATATATATATATATATATATATATATATATATATATATATATATATATATTATATATATATATATATATATATATATATATATATATATATATATATATATATATATATATATATATATACATAATATATATATATATATATATATATATATATATATATATATATATATATATATATATATATATATATATATATATAGAATGGGGTCCACCTCTGGTGTAAATTGTGGGACCCATAGCCTCGGAGAAGTGGATAAAAAGGCTTCAAGGAAGAAATTTAGATTTCTTTCTGAAGCCATTTGAATATTCCACTTCCCCTACCATCCCATCTTTTCAAGACAAAATACATTGACAAAATACATTGACAAAATACATTGACAAGAATACAATGGGGAGTAAAGCAACATAGATAACAACTCAGATCTACATGTCAAATACTTCGTCCAGCTCCCCGTCAGTGGGCCGCGTGCCCAGAATGCTGCAGGCATTTCCCCTCTGGATCGCAACACTGAGTCTCTGAAAGAGGAAGCTGGTCGCCCTGTGGTCCTTGGTTTCTATGATGAGTTTTTCACCCAGCTCTTTGAGAAACTTTAGAGCACACTTGCCCCATGCTCCAAGGGTCTCCGACCCTATTGGGATGAAGTTATAGCAAGGGGGAAGGCCTTAAATATTTGGGAGTCTTCTGGGTCTCCCTGTGGCTGGCAGCTCCACCCCCTTCGGCTACGGAGTATGGAAAATAGGTGTCTGCCATTGTGGCAGTACAGGTGTAGTCCCAAGCAATCTGCTTACCATCCTTCGAGGGTAGCATAGTGGCTCCATCAGGACGCTTTTGACTTCCATCAGACCTCTGCACTTGGGGTTCCCGTTGAGCTGGGCAACGGGCTGTGGCGAGGCTTCTCTTTATGATGTCATTGACCATGAAGTCCGAATTGATCAGCAGTCGCCCTTCCGCAAATACACCTATGTTCGGTGAGTATGGGGGCGGCATGGCGAAGAGCAACACCAATCCGAATGGCCTGTGGGTCGAGTCGAGTCCCCAGAGAGGAATTGGGAACAGCTAGAAGGAAATCTCCTGAGTGTTGTGCCTTCACCGCTAGGAGACGAGCTTTGTCCTTTCCTGAAGCGTTGGTGAGCATTGTGTTGGCAATTTTTCCATGATCGGTTTGTCCCAGTGGGACTGTTTGTGCTCTTTGGGAGGAGCTGGTCTATTAGAGGAGTCTGCAAGGGTGTCCCACCGCACGGCTGCTTCAGTGAACCTGGGGTCTTGAGCTCCCACCACACCTCTCAAGCGTTCGGGGAAAATCTTCTTGACTAATCCACAGGAGGCCAAACACGATAACAGAAATGCAGGTAAAGCTACCTGCGTTGCTTTGCGCACCCCTATACCTCTTAGTCGCACTGGGAGGGTTGCCTGCTCTCATTGCCGATCCTCTAGTGACAGATTCAGTGCCTTCTTAAAGGTTGATCTCAGGTGTGCGTCATACTCGTCAAGTGTTGGGTTGTCAAAAGAGGGTGCGCACCTCAAGAAGTAAGTGAGTCTTGGCATAGTAAGACACCTTGTGAGGAGACACAGGGCATCATGTGTATCAAGATCACTTATTCTCTCCTCCATTCTTTTCAGGTCATTCACTTTGTCCTTGAGGACCGTGTCGATGGCCTGGTGACCCAGCGGTGCTCCCAGGAGGGTAATGTTGGATGGAGTGGTAGTAGAGACTTCTGGGAGGATTGTTCGCACAGCATTGATTATTTCCTGGTTCGTTGTGATGATTTCACACTTTGAAGGATTGAGAATGAGTCCTAAGGTTTCTCCCTGTGTCTTCACCCGTTGTAGGTCCTCTAACAAAGACTCCCCAGTACCCGCCAGAATGCCATCATCCAGGTACCAGATGTTGAGCTCGCTACGTAAGCTCCACTTCTCTTATTGCCAAGCTAAAGAGAAGTGGAGCGAGTGGATCACCCTGCTGAACACCCTCAGATGAGGGAATTTCATGTTCACCAAACAAAAGAGTTGAGGGTTTGCTGTAGCCAGCTGAAATGAAGGGAAAGAGACTGGGGAACCAATCCCGAACGGCTGGCAAGACCACATCTCTCTTCACCATATTAAAGGCATTTCTAAAGTCAAGTTTGACTACCGCCGCATGAGCTGCGGCTTCACTGCCTTGAGAAACCCCAAAGCCCAGTTGGTATGGCTGGAGTAAACTGGCAGCTTCTAGGCGAATGTTTCTTACTGCTGCTTTGGCAACTAGACGGCGAAGGGTGTTACCAACAGCAATGGGTCTGATTCCCCCATCCTTCTTCTTCAAAGCGCATAATGAGGCTCCAAAAAAGAAAGGTTTAAATTCTTCTGGGATTCGCCCAGCCAGGCAGTTGTTGACAAAAGTTGTTAATTCGGTGAGAAGAATTGATGCAGATGCTCCGAGTACTGGATTTACCATCTCTTTGAGGTGTTGTGGTCGAATTCCAGTGTAACCTCCTGCTGATCCTGCTGGAAATGACACTATCACCTTATAGACAAAAAAATAATTGTTCAGTGATGGGGTCTCCTTCAGGGTTGTTGTTGATGGCTATGGTGTCTTTTGTTGGATGCTTGTCTCTTAGTGCTTGAGCTGTGCTCTCATCTTTGGGAGCTACAGTGTCGTCACAGTGTCGTAATTATTCTGATTTTGTCTTGAAAAGATGGGATGGTAGGAAGTGTATTCAATGCTGAAATCTAAATTTCTTCCTGAACCTTATCCACTTCTCCAGGCATGGGCCCACTGTACACCAGAGGTGGACCCCATTCTATATATATATACAGGTATTATATCATTATATTATATATAAATATCTATCACTTCAGATAAATTCTTTTATGCACTAACGCATTCTGATTCTCGCATGTAATTATATATATATATATTATATATATATATATATATATATATATATATATATATATATATATATATATATAAACACTGATCTCTGGCCGACGGAGACTCGAACCTACGAACCTCATGACAAGGTACGCAGTGCTTTACCGACCGTACCACACTGGTCCAATACCTTGGCATCCAGCTTTCGCTAGACGTTATTCCAAGGCAGCCAGCTTTCAGGCAGGAAGGCTTACAGCTTTTCATCTCATCCCCTGCATGCATCGACACAACTAGAGATTTTTACAATGCTAGGAATTCGCAAGAGCAGGCGAAATATTCACAAACACTGATCTCTTTCACCTGCTCTTGCGAATTCCTAGCATATTATATATATATATATATATATATATATATATATATATATATATATATATATATATATATATATATATATATATATATATATATATATATATATATATATATATATATATATATATATATATTTTTTAAAATATATTGCTCTCATCTTTGGGAGCTACAGTGTCGTCACAGTGTCGTAATTATTCTGATTGCTCCCACTGTGTTACCTTCGATTTTTTTTCTAACCTGTGCGCAAATTTTCTCGTTTTCAGTGGAATTTTTCTTGGGTCTACCTCTGTTATTCCTGCGATGGTGGGGCAGAAGGACACAATTATCTGTTCTTGGGTAGTTGCGCACTGCCTTGATAACTGAAGTGGTTAGCAGTTTGCCTCGTCTTTCAGGAACTGCAAGACAGACATTGCCAAACAGGAGCAGGTTGCGCCATGCTTTAATGGTGCCTCGGGCTTCTAAATTGGTGGAGCCTCCATTCACCTGCTTAAGAAGGTTTGTGAATTTCCCTGCTGCATATGGGCGAGCTGCTTTAGGAATGTGGGATAGGGTACTGCTAGCAGTGGATTTAAATGCCAGAAGAAGGTTATCGCAAGAGAGGAGGTTGCCATTGGGATTGACATCTGCCTGTGGAGGCTGTGGGTTGCTCTCTGCTGGGAACCTATGTGATCCTACACACCCATTGTGTGAACGAATAAGGCAATTTCTGTTGCGTTCTCGAAACTCTCCACACACCTGACATGTGCCTTTTTCTGTCATTGTTGGGTGCACTGGTTTCCTGGCTTTGTGGCTGGCTGGCTGCATCATCTGCCATACCTCAAACTGTGTGGTAAGCCCGGGGGGCCGCAGGGGAAATGGCACATGACACACCCCGATGGCATGGTGGCTAGCGCTCTTGCTTCACGCACGGAGGGCCCGGGTTCAATTCCCGGCGGGGCCGAAACATTTCGAAGTGTTTCGTCACACACACACATACATACAACAGGCCTAGTGTCTAATCGACATGTGCCTAGGACACATACCGAATGTGGTTCATGGTGGTGGTGGGGGGAGGAGAGAGGACTCCCGTCCTTGCGGTGGGGGAGGGGGAGGTATGGGGGATGTGTGATTAGGCAGGCCGGCCAGACCGAGTCATTATAACACCACTATGCTCTGTGCACACCTCCCCAATATGAACGACACACCGCTATACACCACACATGCTATGCACATACCATGCGCATGCTAAGCACATACTATGCACTATACACTATATACACTATACACACGGTGAACAAACACTCCATTATCGTAACAAGAGCACACGGTGTTTGCCGCGCCTGGTTGGGGAAGGGGATGGGGAGGGGGAAATAGTTTTACCCCTCAACCTCCACCTCCTCCATGAGGCCTTCCCTCACCGACCTCTCCTACCCATAGGTGACCGTCATGTTCCCTCACTGACTTCACTTACACAACACTTTTCTTGGTTCTAAAGTGGGAGAGGAAACGCAGAGTCTTGTAGCACTTTCCAACACCAGCTGCAGATATTCACACCATCTGTTGATGATAATCCTGGTAGCAGTTCTTGATTGGATGATATTGTGCCAAAACCCCAGAGCAGGATGCCCACAGCATCTATCTGGCAGAGGGGCTTGGATTTCCAGCAAGCATGCGTGAGCGTATTTGATAGGAGTAAATGGAAACAAATGGTTTTTAATACTTGACGTGCTGTTGGAGTGTGAGCAAAGTAACATTTATGAAGGGATTCAGGGAAACCGGCAGGCCGGACTTGAGTCCTGGAGATGTGAAGTACAGTGTCTGCAGTTTTATAACTGTAGTGTAAAGCACCCCTCTGGCAAGACAGTGATGGAGTGAATGATGATGAAAATTTTTCTTTTTCGTGCCACCCTGCCTTGGTGGGAATCGGCCGATGTGTTAATAAAAAAAAAAGAAAAATATATATATGTATATATGAATGTACATTCTTATAAATAATCATACATCTGTAAAGACATGCATACTCAACAGTGTAAACATACACATGCAATACCCACAACAATACATTCGCACACACAAATATATTTTATACATTTTGCAACATTAGAATTTTACGAGCATTGTGGTGGATGGAGCTGAGCTTATGAAGTACAGTAATACCCAGCATGCATCACTCATCAACTTTTTACTCTTATCTAAGTAACAGCAAAAACGAGACAATATCCCCAGGGCCAGTTTACTTATTATCATTATTATTATTATTATTATTATTATTATTATTATTATTATTATTATTATTATTATTATTATTTTATTATTTTCATTATTTCTTATTATTTTATATTAACATTATTATTATTATTATTATTTCATTATTTATTATTATATTATTATTATTATTATTATTTTCATTATTTCTTATTATTTTATATTAACATTATTATTTTTATCAATATTATTATTATTATTATTATTATTATTATTATTATTATTATTTTCATTATTTCTTATTATTATATATTAACATTATTATTATTATCATTATTATTATTATTAATAATATTATTATTATTTTCATTATTTCTTATTATTTTATATTAACATTATTATTATTATTATTATTATTATTATTATTATTATTATTATTATTATTATTATTATTATTATTATTATTATTATTTTCATTATTTTTTATTATTTTATATTAAACATTATTATTATTTTTAAAATTATATATATATTATTATTATTATTATTATTATTATTATTATTATTATTATTATTATTATTATTAGCAGCAGTAGTAGTAGTAGTATAAAAGTTAATTTACCATTGGTTATAATTATAACCATAATTTTTAAAAGGTGTGGAAGGGTAAGCCAGTGGAAGGCCTCGGTCAGATGACCAGAAGCTCCAGCTGCGGGTCATCATATGACTTAGATCCGCACCAAGAAACACTTGTCCTGTTTCCTGACAAACATTATCTAACCTAACATAATAGTATAATCATTATTATTATTATTGTGATTGTTATTGTTTTTTCCTGTGTAAGTGCATTTTATTTTAAGTGAGATTGTGATCTGTTGGATGACATTGTCATGTTCTCATTTATTCTATGTAATTACCTTAACTTCATTATGATTCGCTTGTGTTGTAGTTATCTTAGTCTTAGTATGATTGTCATGTGATCATTATGATTGTCTTGTGTTCAGTATGATTGTCATGTGTTCAGTATGATTGTCTTGTGTTCGGTATGATTGGCATGTGATCATTATGATTGTCTTGTGTTCGTAGATTGCATGGTCATTATGATTTCTTGTGTTCATATATTGGTGTTTCAGTATGATTGTCTTGTGTTCAGTATGATTGGCATGTGATCATTATGATTGTCTTGTGTTCAGTATGATTATCTTGTGTTCAGCATGATTGTCTTGTGTTCAGTATGATTATCTTGTGTTCAGTATGATTGTCTTGTGTTCAGTATGATTGTCTTGTGTTCAGCATGATTGTCTTGTGTTCAGTATGATTGTCTTGTGTTTAGTGTGATTGTCTTGTGTTCAGTATGATTGTCTTGTGTTTAGTGTGATTGTTTTGTGTTAATTGTGATTGTCTTATGGTCATTGTGATTGTTTTGTCTTCAGTGTGATTGTTTTGTGGGGATGGAAGGGAAGTTAGGATATATGTTCAGAACTTTGTGTTCATGTGAGAGTAACTGCTTAAGCGGCCCTGATATCAGTTCAACATTCATAGAAAGTGACAGTGTTCCCAAAACGTATGAAAGATAAGAGATAAGACTTTGTTCGGATTTTTAACCCCGGAGGGTTAGCCTCCCAGAAAAATCCAATAAAGTTAGTGTAAATAAGACAGTCATATTTCCTCAATGGAAATAATAGTGTGTTTACTGTTTGTCTTATTTCCATTGTGGTCCTTAAATCTTGTCCCCCAGGGTGCGATCCACACCAGTCAGCTAATACCCAGGTACCTACTTGGTTGCTAGGTGAACGAGGCCAACAGGTGTAACGAAAGACATTCCAATAATTTTCACCCGTGCTGGGGATCGAACCACGGACACTAAGTGTGTGAAGCAAGAGTGTTGGCTACCAAGCTAATGCAGTGAAGACCTTCCCTTCCGTGAGCGGAGGCAGGTTTGGCACAGTGCCTCCGGTGACATCTGCAGCACATTACAACACTTCATCTATTCTCTGTTTGGAAAAGTCAAGTTTCTTTGATTTCTACCGTAGTTTTTTTAGTTCTATAGCTTTTTGTTTAGTTTCGTCCCCAAGTTTCTTTTGATCTACGTTTAATGCTTCAGGAATTCAAACTTCCTCTCTCGCTCTTGTTTTCTGATCTTGTTAAAGCTTTCCACGAACTTTCCCTATTCCCTTTCTTATTCTTTTTTTTCCTCCTTCTGATCTTCCATGGATAGTTTTTTCTCTATCTTTTTTTTTCTCTTACTAATTCTTGAAGCATTAAACTTAGATCAAAAGAAACTTGGGGATCAAGTTGATCAAAGAGGTATAGAACTTAAAAAAAAAAACTTAAGTTGAAATGAAAGAAACTTGACTCTTCCGAAAAGAAAGTAGATAGAGTGTTGTAATCTGCATGACACATCTCTGGAGGCACAGTGCCAAACCTGCCACCGCTCGCGGAAGGGAAGAACATCACTGAGAATCTCATACGTTTTGAGAACAGTGCCGTTTTATGTGAGTGTTTAAGTGACAGGTGGGCGTCAAGGTTACGTATGCTTTTCCCTGGTGCTGCTTTAATTGTTTCTCCAACTTTATCCTGTGAAATAATTTGTGATTATGTTACTGAAGGAGTCGGTTCTTAATGCTTTCCGAGAAGCACAAGACTCTTAAAGAAAGCAATTCGGCCATGTCACTTTAAAGTCTGTTCAAAATTTCAGCCAATTTCAAAGTACTCTCTTCCAACTCTTCTGATTTTGAATTTGTAGCGCGGGAGTTGACCACGACTCTGCGTCTCTACGGAATTTCATGGTCGCTGACCAATTCCTGGCCACTATCCCAATTTAATCTTTCGTAGAGGACACTACTGTCTCAGAGACTGCTAGTGTGAGGACACTGTTGTTGAGTCTATAACGTCGCAAACTGCAGCTATTTGTCTTGACTCTGGGTCAAAACTGGGAGAATGTATTTCATCTTGAATATTTCTCAGGCAAAACTTAAGACTGTTCGCTCGTATGTATTACAGATTTTAAATCCCTGGAGATATTGAAGGGTGACTTTTTGAACCTTCAAAGCAATTGTCAAACTTCTCAGAATTGTCATATTTCATATTTTCCTTTAATGTTTCCTTCATGAATAAATCTGTTTTAAAGATTGTGATTCGGATAAGGCAAACCCCTACATTCTGGGTGTCTCAAGACACTGTCGAAAGATTGGTTTGAAACTTACTCGTGACCAACCAGCTGCTCGTCATTTCCACACCTGAAAACTTGATTATGGTTAAAGGACTCGTATTTCATATCGTCAGATGTTTCTAGTTACTGTAGATCATGTGGGGTCTGCTGTCAGCTGTCTTCTTTTAGTAGCATGAAGATGGTACCCTTGGTAAAGATGACAGTCTTTATAATACCCTTTGAGTAATTCTTGCCTACTTCTCAAACTTCAGTACTACTTAATGGGTATTCAGGCCTTTTTGAAATAACATTATCCTCTGTTACCTTAACTAAATATCAAATTATTTCTCTCTCTAGTTTAGTCGTAACAATTAGCAGGAATATTGATTTATTCGTCCTGCTTTATTTTTTGTGAACACTTTCCTTATTGGCTTTACTTATAATTCTGGATTATAAGTATTTGTATGGAGAGAAAGTCCACTATAAAGTGCATAATTTTATGTGCAATGAGTATGACTGGTGTGGATCTGAGTGTTCAAACATTTATATCAGATAACTACAACCACTCTCTCCCCTCGCTACTCTCTGACTTAGAGCGGGATTTGTTTACTGAATACTGACGATCGTCAGTATTCAGTCCTCTGTATATTTATTGTATTTTTTTGCAGATGTTGACTGTCTTGATTCTGGGATACCTTAGCTTTTAACGTAAAGTTACAGTATATTTTCTCCCTCCTATCTTTAAAGTGTTTAGCTTATCGTGAGAGTGAACCACTTGTGATGGTAAGTGCTGTGTGTTTCACTTCTTCAGTGTTAGTGTTGTAAGTGGTGTGTGTTTCACTTGCTCAGTGTTAGTGTTGTAAGTGGACCAATAGTAACTCCAGGGATTTGACGAGTAACTTTACTTTGGTTGAAAGTGTGGGACTTATTCTACTCAACTTTATGGTAAAATAAACACAAATGCAGTATAATTCGATCCTTTATTGTCTACGTTTCGCCCAAGCAGTGGGTTTTATCAGGTCACTAACAGAACAGAGAGGTAGATCTGTTTGTGACTTGATAAATCCCACTGTGTAGACAAAACGTAGTTAATAAAGGATCGAATTATTCTGCATTTGTGTCAATTCTTCCATCGTGTCGGTATTTTATACCATTTATCTCAACTCCACTTTATCTTAAACTATAAAAATCAACTCCACATCTGTGTAGCTCATTTATTGCAGGAGCGACACTTCTGTGTCGACTCGTTATTCTAAGTTCACCACCTCGTTACACTTCACTCATCTTAGTGCCAATGTTCAAGTATAGTGCACAGTGTGCAGGCGTGCACAGTGTGCAGGCGTGCACAGTGTGCAGGCGTGCACAGTGTGCAGGCGTGCACTCCTCGTTTACAGCTTATTTCTATTCTTCCTCGGGAGTCACGATCACAGTCTTCAAAGTTAGGTGTCCTAATCTTTTCTTTCAGTCTTCAGTACCACTGCTCTGAACTTCTCGCTCGAGGTGTTGCTTTGCATGTGTTGCCCTGAATCGTATATTCAGTTACGTAGTGTTGCATGGTTGTGTGTGTTGTGTTGCATGGTTGTGTGTGTAGTGTTGCATGGTTGTGTGTAGTGTTGCATGGTTGTGTGTGTTGTGTTGCATGGTTGTGTATGTAGTGTTGCATGGTTGTACGTGTTGTGTTGCATGGTTGTGTGTGTAGTGTTGCATGGTTGTGTGTGTAGTGTTGCATGGTTGTGTGTGTAGTGTTGCATGGTTGTGTTG
This sequence comes from Cherax destructor, assembly GCA_009830355.1. Classification (NCBI taxonomy): domain Eukaryota; kingdom Metazoa; phylum Arthropoda; class Malacostraca; order Decapoda; family Parastacidae; genus Cherax; species Cherax destructor. The sequence continues at coordinate 11,676 of WNWK01004326.1, read as the reverse complement.
TAGTGTTGCATGGTTGTGTGTGTAGTGTTGCATGGTTGTGTGTGTAGTGTTGCATGGTTGTGTGTGTAGTGTTGCATGGTTGTGTGTGTAGTGTTGCATGGTTGTGTGTGTAGTGTTGCATGGTTGTGTGTGTAGTGTTGCATGGTTGTGTGTGTAGTGTTGCATGGTTGTGTGTGTAGTGTTGCATGGTTGTGTGTGTAGTGTTGCATGGTTGTGTGTAGTGTTGCATGGTTGTGTGTAGTGTTGCATGGTTGTGTGTGTAGTGTTAGCATGGTTGTGTGTGTTGTGTTGCATGGTTGTGTGTGTAGTGTTGCATGGTTGTGTGTGTAGTGTTGCATGGTTGTGTGTGTAGTGTTGCATGGTTGTGTGTGTAGTGTTGCATGGTTGTGTGTGTAGTGTTGCATGGTTGTGTGTGTAGTGTTGCATGGTTGTGTGTGTAGTGTTGCATGGTTGTGTGTGTAGTGTTGCATGGTTGTGTGTGTAGTGTTGCATGGTTGTGTGTGTAGTGTTGCATGGTTGTGTGTGTAGTGTTGCATGGTTGTGTGTGTAGTGTTGCATGGTTGTGTTGTAGTGTTGCATGGTTGTGTGTGTGTGTTGCATGGTTGTGTGTGTAGTGTTGCATGGTTGTGTGTGTAGTGTTGCATGGTTGTGTGTGAGTGTTGCATGGTTGTGTGTGTAGTGTTGCATGGTTGTGTGTGTAGTGTTGCATGGTTGTGTGTGTAGTGTTGCATGGTTGTGTGTGTAGTGTTGCATGGTTGTGTGTGTAGTGTTGCTGGTTGTGTGTGTAGTGTTGCATGGTTGTGTGTGTAGTGTTGCATGGTTGTGTGTGTAGTGTTCATGGTTGTGTGTGTAGTGTTGCATGGTTGTGTGTGTAGTGTTGCATGGTTGTGTGTGTAGTGTTGCATGGTTGTGTGTGTAGTGTTGCATGGTTGTGTGTGTAGTGTTGCATGGTTGTGTGTGTAGTGTTGCATGGTTGTGTGTGTAGTGTTGCATGGTTGTGTGTGTAGTGTTGCATGGTTGTGTGTGTAGTGTTGCATGGTTGTGTGTGTAGTGTTGCATGGTTGTGTGTGTAGTGTTGCATGGTTGTGTGTGTTTTGTCGTTGAGGAAAATTTATATAATTTTTGTCATCTTTAATTTATTATTTCTTTATACTTATAGTTATTATATTTTCCATTTCTCTTTCCATAAAGATGGAATAAAGTGTCTCTGAAATGTTGAAGCATTTCACTCGCCATTACGAGCCTTGTGTTTAGTGTGACTGTTTTGTGTTCAGTCTTGTGTTCAGTGTGACTGTTTTGTGTTCAGCCTTGTGTTCAGTGTGACTGTTTTGTGTTCAGTCTTGTGTTCAGTGTGACTGTTTTGTGTTCAGTGTGATTGGTTTGTGTTCAGTGAGATTGTTTTGTGCTCAGTGTAATTGTCTTGTGTTCAGTGTGATTGTTTTATGCTCAGTGTGATTGTTTTGTGCTCAGTGTAATTGTCTTGTGTTCAGTGTGATTGTTTTATGCTCAGTGTCATTGTTTTGTGCTCAGTGTGATTGTTTTGAGCTCAGTGTCATTGTTTTGTGCTCAGTGTGATTGTTTTGAGCTCAGTGTAATTGTCTTGTGTTCAGTGTGACTGTTTTGTGTTCAGTCTTGTGTTCAGTGTGACTGTTTTGTGTTCAGTCTTGTGTTCAGTGTGACTGTTTTGTGTTCAGTCTTGTGTTCAGTGTGACTGTTTTGTGTTCAGTGTGATTGTTTTGTGCTCAATGTAATTGTCTTGTGTTCAGTGTGATTGTTTTATGCTCAGTGTGATTGTTTTGTGCCCAGTGTGATTGTTTTGTGCTCAGTGTGATTGTTTTGTGCTCAGTGTGATTGTTTTGTGCTCAGTGTGATTGTTTTCTGCTCAGTGTAATTGTCTTGTGTTCAGTGTGATTGTTTTATGCTCAGTGTGATTGTCTTGTGCTCAGTGTTATTGTTTTTTTGTTCAAGGTGATTGTTTTGTGCTCAGTGTAATTGTCTTGTGCTCAGTGTGATTTTTTTGTGTTCAGTGTGATTGTTTTATGCTCAGTGTGATTGTTTTGTGCTCAGTGTGATTGTTTTGTGTTCAGTGATTGTTTTATGCTCAGTGTGATTGTTTTGTGCTCAATGTGATTGTTTTGTGTTCAGTGTGATTGTTTTGTGCTCATTGTGATTGTTTTGTGTTCTGTGTGATTGTTTTATGTTCAGTGTGATTGTTTTGTGTTCAGTGTGATTGTTTTGTGTTCAGTGTGATTGTTTTGTGTTCAGTGTTATTGTCTTGTGTTCAGTGTGATTGTTTTATGCTCAGTGTGATTGTTTTGTGCTCAATGTGATTGTTTTGTGTTCAGTGTGATTGTTTTGTGCTCATTGTGATTGTTTTGTGTTCTGTGTGATTGTTTTATGTTCAGTGTGATTGTTTTGTGTTCAGTGTGATTGTTTTGTGTTCAGTGTGATTGTTTTGTGTTCAGTGTGATTGTCTTGTGTTCTGTATGATTGTCTTGTGTTCTGTGTGATTGTTTTATGTTCAGTGTGATTGTTTTGTGTTCAGTGATTGTTTTGTGCTCAGTGTGATTGTTTTGTGTTCAGTGTGATTGTTTTTGCTCATTGTGATTGTTTTGTGTTCTGTGTGATTGTTTTATGTTCAGTGTGATTGTTTTGTGTTCAGTGTGATTGTTTTGTGTTCAGTGTGATTGTTTTGTGTTCAGTGTGATTGTCTTGTGTTCTTTGTGATTGTTTTATGTTCAGTGTGATTGTTGTGTGTTCAGTGTGATTGTTTTGTGTTCAGTGTGATTGTTTTATGCTCAGTGTGATTGTTTTGTGCTCAGTGTGATTGTTTTGTGTTCAGTGTGATTATTTTGTGTTCAGTGTGATTGTTTTGTGTTCAGTGTAATTGTCTTGTGTTCAGTGAGCTTGCTTCATTTTAGTGTGATTGTCTTGTGTTCAGTGTGATTGTTTTGTGCTAAGTGTGATTGTTTTGTTCTCAGTGTAATTGCCTTGTGTTCAGTGAGCTTGCTTCTTTTTAGTGTGATTGTCTTCTGCTCAGTGTGATTGTTTTGTGCTAAGTGTGATTGTTTTGTGTTCAGTGAGCTTGTCTTGTTTATAGTGTAATTGCCTTGTGTTCAGTGTGATTGTTTTCTCCTGAGCGCCTAATTTTGTGTGCCTGTATATCTACGAATGGGACAAATACATGGAAGGGAATAATGGTAGAAATATTTAACGGCATATAGTGAGGCTAGAGATTATTATTAATATTATTATTATTATTATAATCAAACAAAGCGCCATCACTGTCTTGCCAGAGGGACGCCTCTGGCGTAAATAATGACTACGAATAAGATAAGGGACAGAATTACAAGAGGAAATTAGGAAGGTACACAGACAAATAAGAACGAGTTACTCTGGCCCCGTGGCCTGGTGGCTAACACGGCGGATGTCAGGGTTCGATTCCCGGCGAGGGTAGAAACATTGGGCGTGTTTCCTTACACCGGTTGTCTATGTTCCATCAGTAAAATGGGTACCTGGGTGTTAGTGGACTGGTGTGGGTCGCATCCTGGGACAAAACTGACCTAATTTGCGGGAAATGCTCTGCATATTAAGCGGCTTTCTATATAGTAGTATGTCATTGATGTCAGCTATGGTCTGTATACGTTGTACATGTACTGGTAGAAATAAAGATATTATTATTACTAATATTATTATTATTATTATTATTATTATTATTAAGACGAACAAGGACTGAAAAAGAAGTTGGATGACTGTAAATATGATAAAATTTATGAACAAATGAAAATCAAAGTCCTTAACACGAAATTCCAATAGCATTGAAACAAGCGTAATAAACGACTACATGTTAATGGATCATTAAGGAAGATCCTAAGTGTATGAATATAATAGTACATGGTTCTATTGTAAAAATCTGCATGGGATTCATATTGAAACATACCTGACTGCAGCAGCGTCAGCAGAGTGCCTCTTGCTCTTTCAGACAAGGAATATTTATGTAAGTGTTGCAGCGGTGTCTAGCAAAGTTCATTTGAATGCTGCAGGTACCTTCTCCAGGGAAGGGTTGGCAAAGAAATGTCCCATTTTCCCAACATACCTGTTCAAGTAATATTTACATGTAGCATATAGGAACGTTCTTGTATTTTAACCAAAAAAACGAGACACAGTTGACAATTCTGACTATCATAACAAACCAGTATTATTAGATAAAATATAAAATTTTATTTTTTTAGAGAAATATTCGCTCTATTCTCCGTACTATAAAAAGAAGACGGAGATCTATATATCAAGGAAAGTAACAAAAAGTATATGTATGAGACTCCTGCAAAAAGAATCACATTCTCCATCGTTCAGTCAATAGCTTTCAGGCCAGAGGTGCCTAAACATCACTTCTTAAATTATCCTCAGATCTGCAATATGTTGCCCCCCCCCCCTCTCCTTCAGAGTGCCGGTACTCTACTTCCCACTTCAAGGACTCGAGACTGGCTACCCAGTTGGCCCACACCCTAATATGTTAGACTGTAAGGTAGACTAGATTTCTATAGAGTTGTATATTAAAGATCTAGAATTGATTATCAAAAACCATTGTACTGGTACACCACCGATTTTCCGGCAATTGATGGTCCGGCACCTCCTTTAGTCCGGACAAAATTGCGAGCGGGAATTTTAAGTTCCCGCTCGTAATTCCTGAATTTGCATTTGTTACATGTAAAATTACTCATGGAAATATCAAAACACATGAAGTTTGGATGAAATGTTTGGAAAGACTGTCAAACGTACAGCATCGTATATCCAAGAATAAATGATCAACTACGAATCAGACAGAAATCATGATAAAAAAATTTGTTTGATTAAAAATTTAATTTAATTATTAATTAATGATTATTTCTTTAATTTAAGGTTCTAGAGGACCATGGTGCTTTACAGACATATGGAACGTGTATAATTAGTGGGTTAGAGTGTGTTGATGAAGGTGACAACCATTGGTTCATCAAAACGGTTAATTCTTCAAAGCTTTGGAACCAGGGGTACCGGAAAATCGGTGGTTTACCTGTATATAAATATATATATATATATATATATATATATATATTTTTTTTTTTTTTTTTTTTCAACAAGTCGGCCGTCTCCCACCGAGGCAGGGTGACCCAAAAAGAAAGAAAATCCCCAAAAAGAAAATACTTTTATCATCATTCAACACTTTCACCTCACTCATACATAATCACTGTCTTTGCAGAGGAGCTCAGATACGACAGCTGAGAAAAGTCCCTCCCAGCTGTCACTATCCCAGACCCCTCCTTTAAAGTGCAGGCATTGTACTTCCCATTTCCAGGACTCAAGTCCAACTAAATCAATTAACTGGTTTCCCTGAATCCCTTCACAAAATGTTACCCTGCTCACACTCCAACAGATCGTCATGTCCCAAAAACCATTCGTCTCCATTCACTCCTATCTAACACGCTCACACATGCTTGCTGGAAGTCCAAGCCCCTCGCCCACAAAACCTCCTTTACCCCTTCCCTCCAACCTTTTCTAGGACGACCCCTACCCCGCCTTCCTTCCCCTACAGATTTATACGCTCTCCAAGTCATTCTACTTTGATCCATTCTCTCTAAATGACCAAACCACCTCAACAACCCCTCTTCAGCCCTCTGACAAATACTTTTAGTAACTCCACACCTTCTCCTAATTTCCACATTCCGAATTTTCTGCATAATATTTACACCACACATTGCCCTTAGACAGGACATCTCCACTGATTCCAGCCTCCTCCTCACTGCAGCATTTGCAACCCATGCTTCACACCCATATAAGAGTGTTGGTACCACTATACTTTCGTACATTCCCTTCTTTGCCTCCATGGATAACGTGTTTTGTCTCCACAGATACCTCAAAGCACCACTCACCTTTTTTCCTTCATCAATTCTATGGTTAACCTCATCCTTCATAAACCCATCCGCTGACACATCAACTCCCAAATATCTGAAAACATTTACTTCTTCCATAATCCCTCTCTCCAATGTGATATCCAATTTTTTTTTATTTAAATCGTTTGATACCCTCATCACCTTACTCTTATCTATGTTCACTTTTAACTTTCTACCTTTACACACTCTCCCAAACTCGTCCACTAACCTTTGCAACTTTTCTTTAGAATCTCCCATAAGCACAGTATCATCAGCAAAAGTAACTGTGTCAACTCCCATTTTGCATTTAATTCCCCATAATTTAATCCCTCCCCAACATCCTAGCATTTACTTCTTTTACAACCCCATCTATAAATATATTAAACAACCATGGTGACATTACACATCCCTGTCTAAGACCTACTTTTACCGGGAAGTAATCTCCCTCTCTCCTAGACACCCTAACCTGAGCCTCACTATCCTCATAAAAAACTCTTTACAGCCTTCAGTAACTTACTACCTATTCCATACACTTGCAACATTTGCCACATTGCTCCCCTATCCACTCTATCATATGCCTTTTCTAAATCCATAAATGCAATAAAAACTTCTCTACCTTTATCTAAATACTGTTCACATATATGCTTCACTGTAAACACTTGATCTACACATCCCCTACCCACTCTAAAGCCTCCTTGCTCATCTGCAATCCTACTCTCTGTCTTACCTCTAATTCTTTCAATAATGACCCTGCCATACACTTTACCTGGTATACTCAGTAAACTTATTCCCCTATAATTTTTACACTCTCTTTTATCCCCTTCCCTTTATATAAAGGAACTATACATGCTCTCTGCCAATCCCTAGGTACCTTCCCTCTTTCATACATTTATTAAACAAAAATACCAACCACTCCAGCACTATATCTCCCCTGCTTTTAACATTTCTGTCATGATTCCGTCAATTCCAGCTGCTTTACCCCTTTCATTCTACGTAATGCCTCACGCACCTCCCCACACTCACATCCTGCTCTTCTTCACTCCTAAACGATGTTGTACCTCCCTGGCCAGTACATGAAATTACCGCCTCCCTTTTTCATCGACATTTAAAAGTTCCTCAAAATATTCCCGCCATCTACCCAATACCTCCAGCTCCCCATCTACTAACTCCCCTACTCTGTTTTTAACTGACAAATCCATTCGTTCCCTAGGCTTTCTTACCTTGTTTATCTCACTCCAAAATTTTTCTTGTTTTCAGCAAAATTTCTTGACAGAGCCTCTCCCATTCTTTCATCCGCTCTTCTTTTGCACTCTCTCACCACTCTCTTCACCTTTCTTTTACTCTCCATATACTCTGCTTTCTATTAACACTTCTGTTTTGTAAAAACCTCTCATAAGCTACCTTTTCTCTTTTATCACACCTTTACTTCTTCATTCCACCACTCACTCCTCTTTCCTCCTGCACCCACCCTCCTATAGCCACAAACTTCTGCCCCACATTCTAATACTGCATTTTTAAAACTATCCCAACTCTCTTCAACCCCCACTACTCCTACTTGCACTAGCCCACCTTTCTGCCAATAGTTGCTTATATCTCACCCTAACTTCCTCCTCCCTTAGTTTATACACTTTTACCTCTCTCTTACTTGCTGTTGCCATTTTCTTTTGTCCCATCTACCTTTTACTCTAACTGTAGCTACAACCAAATAATGATCTGATATATCCGTTGCCCCTCTATAAACATGTACATCCTGAAGCCTACTCATCAACCTTTTATCCACCAATACATAATCCAACAAATTACTTTCCTTACGTGCTATATCATACCTTGTATATTTATTTATCCTCTTTTTCATAAAATATGTATTACTTATTACCAAACCTCTTTCTACACATAGCTCAATTAATGGTTCCCCATTTACATTTACCCTGGCACCCCAAATTTACCTACTACTCCATCCACAACATTTTTACCCACTTTTGCATTAAGATCCCCAACCACAATTACTCTGTCACTTGGTTCAAAACTCCCCACACACTCACTCAACATTTCCCAAAATCTCTCTCTCTCCTCTACACTTCTCTCTTCTCCAGGTGCATAAACACTTACTATAACCCACTTTTCACATCCAACCTTTATTTTACTCCACATAATCCTTGAATTTATACATTTATATTCCTTCTTTACCTGCCATAACTGATTATTCAACATTATTGCCACTCCTTCTTTAGCTCTAACTCTATTTGAAACCCCTGATCTAATCCCATTTATTTCTCCCCACTGAAACCTCCTACCCCGTCAGCTTTGTCTCACTTAAAGCCAGGACATCCAGCTTCTTTTCATTCATAACATCTACAATCATCTCTTTCTTATCATTCGCACAACATCCACGCACATTCAAACATCCCACTTTGACGGTTTCTTCTTCTTCTTTTTAGTAAGCTATACAGGAAAAGGGGTTACTAGCCCATTGTTCCCGGCATTTTAGTTGACTTTTACAACACGCATGGCTTACGGAGGAAAGATTCTTATTCCACTTCCCCATGGATATATACTGTATATATATTCATACTGTGAGTGTGGGGAAACTGCGTGAGGCAGTGGGTAGAATGAAAGAGGGTAAAGCAGCTGGAACTGATGGGATGAAGAGAGAAATGTTAAAAACAGGTGGGGATATAGTTTTGATGCTTTGCATGCTCTCTGCTGAGAACATGCAAAGTTCCTTTATATAAAGGCAAAGGGGACAAAGAGAGTGTATGAATTATAGGAGAATAAGCCTGTTGAGAATACCTGGTAAAGTGTATCGCAGAGCTATTACTGAAAGAATTAAGAGTAAAACGAAGAGGAGGATAGCAGATGAACAAGGGGGCTTTAGGAAAGGTAGGGGGTGTGTAGACCAAGTGTTTACAGTGAAACATAGGTGGACAGTACTTAGATAAGGGTAAAGAGGTTTTTACGGCATTTATGGATTCGGAAAAGGCGTTTGATAGGGTGGATAGGGAGGCAATGTGGCTGATGTTGCAGGTGTATGGAATAGGAGGTAGGTTACTGAAAGGAGTGAAAAGTTTTTACGAGAATAGTGAGGCTCAGGTTAGAGAGGGAGATTATTTCCCAGTAAAAGTAGGCCTTAGACAAGGATGTGTGAAGTCAACATGGTTGTTCAATATATTTATAGATGGGATTGTAAGAGAAGTGAATGTTCGGGTGTTAGCAAGAGGTGTGGGATTAAAAGATAAAGAATCTAACACAAAGTGGTAGTTGTCACAGTTGCTCTTTGCTGATGACACTGTGCTTTTGGGAGATTCTGAAGAGAAGTTGCAGAGGTTGGTGGATGAGTTAGGTAGGATATGTATGTAAAAAAAGAAAATTAAAAGTGAATTTAGGAAAGAGTAAGGTGATGAGGATAACAAAAAAATTACGTAATGAAAGATTGGAAGGAGGGAGTATGGACTAAGTGAATGTATTCAGATATTTGGGAGTGGATTTGTCAGCAGATGGGTCTATGAAAGGCGAGGTGAATCACAGAATTTATGAGGGGGGAAAAGGTGAATTGTATGGGTGTGAAGAATGGGTGGTGATTGTTGTAACAACGAGAAGGCTGGAGGCATTAGATATGTTATGTCTGAGGGCAATGTGCAGTGTGAATATAATGTAGAGAATCCGTAGTTTGGAAATTAGAAGGAGGTTACTAAATGCATTATCCAGAAGGCTGAGGGGGGGTTGTTGAGGATGGAACAAAATAGAATGACCTGGAGAGCGTATAAATCTGTAGTGGAAGGAATGTGGAGTAGGGGTTGGCCTAGGAAAGGTTGGGGAGAGGGGTAAAGGGTTTTTGTGTGCGAGTGGAGACAATTGGTTTTTAGGACTTGAAGTGCTGTTGGAATGTACTTCCCACCTCCAGTACTCAAGTCCTGGAGGTGGGAAGTACAGTACCTGCACTCTGAAGGAGGGGTGTTGATAGGTTGTAGTTTTATAACTGGAGTTTTGGCACGCCTCTGGCAAGCAGTGATGGAGTGAATGATGATGAAAGTATTTCTTCCTTTCCAGGTCACCCTATATATATATATATATATATATATATATATATATATATATATATATATATATATATATATCCTCGAAAAGGTTGGAGGGAGGGGGTAAAGGAGGTTTTCAGGGCGAGGGGCTTGGACTTCCAGCAAGCATGTGTGAGCGTGTTAGATAGGAGTGAATGGAGACGAATGTTTTTTTGGGACCTGACGAGCTGTTGGAGTGTGAGCAGGGTAATATTTTGTGAAGGGATTCAGGGAAACCAGTTAATTGATTTAGTTGGACTTGAGTCCTGGAAATGGAAGTACAATGCCTGCACTTTAAAGGGGGGTCTGGGATAGTGACAGTTGGGAGGGACTTATTCTCAACTGTCGTATCTGAGCGCCTCTGCAAAGACAGTGATTATGTATGAGTGAGGTGAAAGTGTTGAATGATGAAAGTATTTTCTTTTTGGGGATTTTCTTTCTTTTTGGGTCACCCTGCCTCGGTGGGAGACGACCGACTTGTTGAAAAAAAAAGGCACATGTCAGAGATAGCCTTAAATCGTGCACACAATAGGTGTGCAGGATCACATAGGCCCCAGCAGAGAAACAACCCACAGCCTCCACAGGCAGATGTAAATTCCAATGGCAACCTCCTCTCGGCAAAACCTTCGGCATTTAAATCCACTGCTAGCAGTACCCTATCCCACATTCCTAAAGCAGCTCGCCCATATGCAGCAGGGAGATTCACAGACCTTCTTAAGCAGGTGAATGGAGGCTCCACCAATTTAGAAGCCAGAGGCACCATTAACATGGCGCACCTGCTCCTGGGCCAATGTTTGTCTTGCAGTTCCTGAAAGACGGGCAAACTGCAACCACTTCAGTCATCAAGCGTGCGCAACTACCAAGAACCCGATAATTGTGTCCCTCTGCCCCACCATCGCAAGAATCACAGAGGTAGACCCAAAAAATTCCACTGAAAACGAGAAAATTTGCGCACAGGTTAGAAAAAATCGAAGAAGGCAACACAGTGGGAGCAATCAGAATAATTACAAGTGACGACACTGTTGCTCCTAAAGATGAGAGCACAGCTCAAGCACTAAGAGACAAGCATCCGACAAGGGACACCATAGCCATCAACAACAAATCTGAAGGAGACCCCATCACTGAACAATTAATTTTGCCAGAATCAGAAGTCTATAAGGTGATAGTGTCATTTCCAACAGGATCAGCAGGAGGTTACACTGGAATTCGACCACAGCACCTCAAAGAGATGGTAAATCCAGTACTCGGAGCATATGCATCAATTCTTCTCACCGAATTAACAACTTTGTCAACAATTGCCTGGCTGGGCGAATCCCAGAAGAATTTAAACCTTTCTTTTTGGAGCCTCATTATGGGGCTTTGAAGAAGAAGGATGGGGGAATCAGACCCATTGCTGTTGGTAACACCCTTCGCCGTCTAGTTGTCAAAGCAGCGTGAAACATTCGCCTAGAAGCTGCCAGTTTACTCCAGCCACACCAACTGGGCTTTGGGGTCTCTCAAGGCAGTGAAGCCGCAGCTCATGCGACAAGGGCCTACATCAGGGACCTACCAGAAGACAAGGCCGTAATTAAACTTGACTTTAGAAATGCCTTTAATATGGTGAAGAGAGATGTGGTCTTGCCAGCCGTTCGGGATCGGTTCCCCAGTCTCTTTCCCTTCATTTCAGCTGGCTACAGCAAACCCTCGACTCTTTTGTTTGGGGAACATGAAATTCC
>WNWK01004325.1:128862-142929 GCA_009830355.1 Cherax destructor | reverse complement strand
GCACGTCAAGAAACTAGAGAAAGTGCAAAGATTTGCGACAAGGTTAGTTCCACAACTCAGGGGTCTGTCTTATGAAGAAAGGTTGAGGGAAATAGGACTAACAACACTGGAGGAAAGAAGGGTCAGAGGAGACATGATAACGACATACAAAATACTGCGGGGAATTGACAAGGTAGATAGTGACAGGTTGTTTCAGAGAGGGAACACAGAAACAAGGGGACACAACTGGAAGCTGAAGACTCAGATGAGTCAAAGGGATGTCAGGAAACATTTCTTCAGCCACAGAGTAGTCAGGAAGTGGAATGGACTAGAGAAAAATATAGTGGAGGCAGGAACCATACATAGTTTTAAGACAAGGTATGATAAAGCTCATGGAGCAGGGAGAGCAGAGACCCAGTAGCAGACAGCGAAGAGGCGGGGCCAGGAGCTGAGTCTCGACCCCTGCAACCACAATTAGGTGAGTACAATTAGGTGAGTACACACAAATGCCCCGATGGCATGGTGGCTAGCGCTCTTGCTTCACGCACGGAGGGCCCGGGTTCAATTCCCGGCGGGGCCGAAACATTTCGAAGTGTTTCGTTACACACACACACACACATACAACAGGCCTAGTGTCTAATCGACATGCGCCTAGGACAAAATGGTAACTAACTAACACAAATGCACTTCTTCAGCCATAGAGTAGTTAGGAAGTGGAATAGTCTAACGAACGATATAGTGGAGGCGGGAACCATACATAGTTTTAAGACAAGGTATGATAAAGCTCATGGAGCAGGGAGAGCAGAGACCCAGTAGCGGACAGCGAAGAGGCGGGGCCAGGAGCTGAGTCTCGACCCCTGCAACCACAATTAGGTGAGTACAAATCATTCAGGACCCTGTACACCGTATACGTTAGGCCTATATTGGAGTATGCAGCACCAGTTTGGAACCCACACCTAACCAAGCACGTAAAGAAACTAGAGAAAGTGCAAAAGTTTACAACAAGACTAGTCCCGGAGCTAAGGGGCATGTCCTACGAGGAGAGGTTAAGGGAAATCGACCTGACAACACTGGAGGACAGGAGAGATAGGGGAGATATGATAACAACATATAAAATACTGAGAGGAATCGAGAAGGTGGACAGAGACAGGATGTTCCAGAGATGGAACACAGCAACAAGGGATCACAGTTGGAAGTTGAAGACTCAGATGAATCACAGGGATGTTAGGAAGTATTTCTTCAGTCACAGAGTTGTCAGGAAGTGAAATAGTCTGGGAAGAGATGCAGTGGAGGAAGGATCCATACATAGCTTTAAGAAGAGTTATGACAAAGCTCATGGAGCAGGAAGAGTGACCTAGTAGCGACCAGTGAAGAGGCGGGGGCAGGAGCTATGAATCGACCCCTGCAACCACAATTAGGTGAGTACATAGAGTTGTCAGGAAGTGTGTGTGTGACCCAACAATAAAATTTGCACCAAGAACTCATTACAGTTGTGACCGGGTGTAGACTAGTGAATTGTTCATTGCTTTATAATTTGTTCGTGATTGTAACCATGTATAAACGTAAGTAAGTAAATTTACTTACATGTTTCATTACCTTTGTAACTTGTGAGTTCATTACCTTTGTAGCTTGTTAGTTCATTACCTTTGTAACTTGCTCAGCTATCAAAACTTTTTAGGGCAATGCTTATTATAGAGGTATTGGGTCTTTTTAAGAAAATTGTTAATACATAAGTCAGTATCTGTACAGTTGTCTATTTCTGTTTGCCAGTCAGTGTTTGTCATAGCTGTTATGAAGTTATTAATAGCTGTCTCATTATGTAGTCTGAAGGTAACTTTAGTAGTCTCTAGTGGTAATTTTCCGAGGTTGGTTATGAGAAAGGTAGGGTAGTGGTCTGTGGTATTGTCTGTGATTATGCCTGATTTTAATGGGGATGTGGTGTTAGTCCAGATATGGTCTAATAGGGAGGCACAGGTCTCAGAGATTCTTGTAGGTTTTGTTACTGTCGGGAACAGCAAGCAGTTGCTCATAGTGTTTGTGAATTCAGTTACTTGTGGGTCCTGATCTTGTAGGAGGTTTATATTGAAGTCTCCTGTGAGGATTAAGTGGTCTTTGTTCATGTGTGCATAAGTAATCATACTTCCTAATTTTTCACTAAATTGTTTAATATTTGACTGTGGTAATCTATAGATGTTTATCACTGTGAGAGGTTTTTGTAGCTATTTGGATTTAAACTTAGCTATTATATATTCTCCATGTTCATCTCTTGTGCATGTATTGTTGATACATTCAAGCTGGTCTGAGTAGAATATAGCTGTGCCACCTCCTTGTTGGTTAGTTTGATATCTTTATTATGCACCCCATACCCATCCTGTGGGCGGTAGTCAAAAGATTACAGAGGTACATAATGGGTCCAGGGACTGGACCCCAAGGTTTTGATAGCTGAGCAAGTTACAAAGGTAATGAACTCACAAGTTACAAAGGTAATGAACTCACAATTTACAAAGGTAATGAACTCACAAGTTACAAAGGTAATGAACTCACAAGTTACAAAAGTAATGAACTCAGAAGTTACAAAGGTAATGAACTCACAAGTTACAAAGGTAATGAACTCACAATTTACAAAGGTAATGAACTCACAAGTTACAAATGTAATGAACTCACAAGTTACAAAAGTAATGAACTCACAAGTTACAAAGGTAATGAACTCACAAGTTACAAAGGTAATGAACTCACAAGTTACAAAGGTAATGAACTCACAAGTTACAAAGGTAATGAATCATGTAAGTAAATTTACTTACTTACGTTTATACATGGTTACAACCATGAACAAATTATAAAGTAAATGGAAATCCTTATTGGTCTGGCCTACAATTGTGTATGCCTGTGTAACCAGGAATGGTGTAGATATTTGTAGTATTAGTATTAGTTGTGGGGAATTGTGAGAGAAGTCTATCTGGGACACCGCCACTAGCAATAAACAAACTCCCAGGGAGATGACCGACTCGTATAAATTTTACCGCAGTCATTCCCTTTAAGGTATGTGAGAACTTTACCCGCTCCTGGCCGCACCGAGGGGGTACCTTCAATATTCTCGTTAGCCCATTGCACTCTAGACCAGTATAAATAAATTTGAGAAGATCATTTATTATAGCTATATTACGTTAAATTTAAGTGGACTGAATAGGTTGTTGAACAACTGATCACACGGAGAAGAGATAGAGAACACATAGTTCAATTAACATGACCAACACTCACCTAATTAACAGCATCATAGCGGTGTATCGTAGATCGTTGACCTAGCTAAAGTACATCTACTGTGCGTAACAATATCATTGGCCAATAACAAAGTCGACAACAGAGTACTTAGCTTTAGATGAGGGAGTTAGTTTGATATCTTTATTATGCACCCCATACCCATCCTGTGGGCGGTAGTCAAAAGATTACAGAGGTACATAATGGGTCCAGGGACTGGACCTCAAAGTTTGATGGCTGAGCAAGTTACAAAGGTAATGAACTCAGATGGTCACAATCATGACAAGTTACAAAGGTATTTGCAGATTACAGAGGTATATATAGGGTCCAGAGACTGGGCCCCAAAGTTTTGATAGCTGAACAAGGTACAATGGTAATTAATTCACTAGTTACAAGGTAATGAATCATGTAAGTAAATTTACTTACGAACGACTCCCTCATCTGTACAGACGTACAGATGAGGGAGTCGTTCCGTTGTTGGCGTCCTCCTGCGATCTGATTCGATCGCGATGGTGTTAGTTGTCTCGTCGAGTCAAGGAAGGTTAATTTCCGTACACTCTTATACGCCCACGAGACCGAGCGTTCGTTAACATGTGGTTGGTCGGGGTAGCGAATCAGATCCTCGCACTAATCCGACCGTTTGTACTGTTTATACGTATAACTTTACATATTACGTGTATCCTGGCTTAATGCCCCACTAGTTTATACACATTCACAGTCTCGATACTTGAATTTCGAGTAGATAACTTGCGATATGTTAGTTCATTTCAATCACATCCAATATGGCGGTCGGGGTATGGCGACCCAAGCCAGACCCGGTCGCTACAATCAACCCCTGATTATTTACAACTCGGTTTCACTACATTCACCATTTCCCACAGTTCATCGAATATATTACAGTCTCTTCTAAGATGAACTCCCTGCATCAGGGTTACGACTTTATCCTGCCGTATGGTTATTTCACTCAGTTCAAATAGGCCTATGACCGCGTCACACGCCGGCGGCCCACCTTATTTCACAATTATTGTCCTATTACTGGACCTCCTGGACCGATTGTCCCACTTGATATTCCCCCCGTCACTGGATATTCCTCCACATTACGAAAGGAGGTAATTAAATCCGATTTAGTGGGCGGAATCTCCAAATTCGACAGGCCATCCCATCACCTGGTCGGGTCGGTAGGCGCCCAGTTCACACTCTTTCCCCTCTCTCCCTCCTCCCTGCCCAGCCTCTTCCCGCTTCCTCCCCGCTGGTATGATGGTTCTCTATTACATACCCCCATGTACCAGCGGTACATTAAGGATATCTGTTCATATTGGAAAGTTTATCAATTACAACTTTCGGAAAATACCAATATTTTCCACATTAGTCTTTAGCCAGGTTTCAGGGAGAGCAATGATGGACATACTGGCCTGTAGTGAGTTTAATAATGCAGTGAGGTCATCAAAATGTTTGCTTAAAGATCTGACATTGTAGTTAAAGATAGTTATGTTATTGTTGGCTTTGAGTAGTGTTTTAGCCTGTTGTGCTGTGTAGTAATGACAGTTATTGTTAGGTTCGCGTAAGTCATTTAATAAGAGGTTGATATCAGAGGTTGATAGCAGAAACATTGGGCGTGTTTCTTTACACCTGTTGTCTATGTTCCCCATCAGTAAAATGGGTACCTGGGTGTTAGTCGACTGGTGTGAGTCGCATCCTAGGACACTGACCTAATCTGCCCGAAATGCTCAGCATAACAAGGGACTTTCTATATAGTAGTATGTCACTGATGTCAGCTAGGCCTGTATACCATGTACATGTACTTGTAGTAAATAAAGATATTATTATATTATTATTATTATAATGTTTGGAATCATAAGATTTAGTGTGATTCTATAATTAAACTTAAAAATAGAACAATGTAAGTAGACTTAAAAATAGGACAATGCAAAAGGAGTTCTTGGCACGTGAATTAGTACGTTGGATATGTTTACAAAAATGAATAAATGAACTATGGTAGTCAATTTACAGCTAAAAAGAGTCTAAAACACTATAGCACCTGAGTTAGTTAATTAATTAGACAAATGTTTATATATGAGTGTGATTCTAAAACAAGACTTAAGAACAATAATAAATTATAATAAATATTTAAAATAGATGGCGTTGCATTAGAAAAAAAATCAACTGGCTTCTTGGGATAAAATATTTATTTTTTCCTAGTAGACATTTTGTTGTATTCAATGCTAAATGTCTTCATAATTTATATCCCTCAATGGAGCTTCTTTGGCTCTGCCGAGAATAAATTTTTGTTTGATTATTAACCATGAGGGTTAGTAAACCGGGATAACTTAAAGGCCAGCCATTAGGCTGGCTTATTTCCATTGGGGTCCTTTAATTCTCCCCAGGATGCGACCTACACTAGTCAGTACTAGGTATTTACTGCCAGGTGAACAAGGGCAGCAGGTGTAAGGAAAGTAAATAAGTAAGCAAGTATTTAAAGTCAGTAAATGTCCTGTATCCCCTGAGGTGTATCCCTCATGCGGGTTAACGAGAACACAGTCAGTAGATGGCAGTGTGAGCGAGAGAGACATCCTGGCTGCCATTACTGTCCGCCTCTCACACGTCCTGGCTGCCATTACTGGCTCCAACACCCGCATGTTGCCTCCTCTCTGTTGTTTGTGTACATAACAGCAACTATTGCTTCCTCTGGCTCAGCACAATGTCCAACAAGTACCCAGTTCAAGTCAGGATGAGAGAGATGTCTAAACAGGAAGAGATCTTGCTGAAGAGGAAGCGTGAGATAGAGAGGAAGATGAAGGAAGCCCAACAAGCTGCTGATGGCAGTAAAGCCAAGAAAACAAACCCTCCATTACCCAAGAAACCTCCACGAAGTATATCGCAGTCTTCTAGTCCTAGGTATTTATTTAATATACGAAATGGCGGCTGCTGTTAACCCACTATATTATTATACTACTGCTCGGCGGTACTCGCACTATTAAACAGTGGAAATAAATCATTGAATTTTTTGGGGGTTATCCTAGGTAATTTACACTTTTTATTATGCAAGACATTGTAATCACCCAAAACTTGTATAATTGTACCTAAACAAACTTAACTGTAAAACCAATTCAAAGAACCAGCCTATGAAAATATATAATTTATTGCTTTGAAACAATTTACTTATTGCCTATGGGCTGTATGACCCTTGTGGGTTTAGTGCTTAGTTATGGTTATAATATTTTAGATGAATGGTTATAATATTGCCTATGAAATGTATAATTTATTTTCGGAATTAAAAATTGTGTTTACAGTGCAGTTTATCTGTATTTAAATTTGTATTTAGGCCTCGTGTATAATTTGAAACTTTCACGATGTTTTCATATAATAAATTATTTCAAATTTAACATAGGATAACCCAAGAAAATCAGTGTGATTTATTGCTGTTGGGGTTAAAAAATGTAAAAAAAAAATCCAATCGTATTGACTTGAGGTCCTGGTCTAAGTTGTTTGATAATTTATTCCTAAAAATATTTAATTTGTTGATATATTTTTTGAAAGTTGTTAAAAAAAAATAACCAAACCTAATAAAACTCGGTATGACCCAACCTATAATAACCTAATGTAACTTACCCTTTGTAAGTTTATGTAGACTCTGGTACACACAAAGTACAATTATCACACAGTATAAATTACATAAGAAGATAATAGAGGAACACTGCAGAAGGCCTACTGGCCCATACAAGGCAGGTCCTTATCAAACCCACCCCTACCCAAAACTACCCAAGAATTTACTCCCGTACCCATGACACCAATCAAACGCAGCCCCTCCCACTCGTATATTTGTCCAATCTCTCTCTAAAGCTACCCAAGGTCCTAGCCTCGATCAACCTACTCTGAAGATTGTTCCACGCATCCACAACTGTTCGAAAACCAGTACTTACCTATATCCTTTCTAAATCTAAATTTATCCAACTTAAATCTATTATTTCTGGTTCTTACCTGGTTCGACACCTTCGGTACTTTATTAATATCACCTTTGTTTATGCCCATCATCCACTTATACACTTCGATGATATCTCCCCTCATTCTACGTCTCTCCAGAGAGTGGAGATTCAAGGCTCTAAGTCTATCTTTATATGGGAGATTCCTTATACTACAGTAAATCATTTTAGTCATTCTTCTCTGTATGTTCTCCAATGAGTCTATATCCATCCTGTAGTAAGGAGACCAAAACTGAGTGGCATAATCCAAATGAGGCCTCACTAGTGATGTATAAAGTTGTAAAATAACTTTTGGGCTTCTGTTACTTATACTTCTTGAAATAAATCCTAGTAATCTGTTAGCCTTATTGCACACACTTAGGCACTACTGTCTTGGCTTTAGATATCTGCTTACCATGACTCCCAAGTCTTTTTCACATTCTGTTTATAACTTCGAGGGTTATTTTCATTACCAAGGATTAGTGCTTTACACTTATCCAGATTGAACTTCATCTGCCATTTTTCAGACCAAGACATTAATTTGTCCAAATCCTCCTGGAGTTCATCGATATCCTCCTCAGAATGAATCATATGGCCTATTTTTGTATCAGCAAATTTGCTCATGTCACTTGTAATTCCTTCATCAAGGTCATTAATGTGAATTATGAACAACAGAGGGACAGAAACTGATCCTTGTGGAATGCCGCTAGTGACTAATCCCCATTCAGATATGACCCCATTAATGGAAACTCTGCTTTCTATTGGTAAACCATGCCTAGGATAACCAGTGGTGGATATGGAAATGGCAAGTTTTTGTTTGCTTGATGTATCTTATTTACACTGGTGTGATTGGCCTGGCACAGTAAACTACTCAATACTAACTGTTGAGTGGCTCTGATGTGCTGCTTACGCCAAAATAACTTTTGGTCATTGTTTACTTTTTTTACCTGGGACAGAAATCTGCTCATCTTGTGTGCTAAAATAACATCCATGCTATCCATTTTTTTCTTCATAAATTTCCCAATAGTATTGTAAAAGTTTATTTGCTGTTCCACTTTCGTGAACCATTCAACATTCTGGTCCATACCCTCTAGTTCTAATATAGCCGCATTCACTTTTGAGAACACACCAGCCAACACCTTTATGATGAACTTCTTTTGTACTTCTTTCAGCCTTTCCTCTTCTTCCTCTTCCAAGTGCTACTGTGCTTCGAATTCTATTAAATCTTCGTTAGTTAGCTCTTCTTCGCTATACAGTGGACCCTCGGTTAACGAAATTAATCCGGTCCAGGAGCTATTACTTAATTTGAATCTTTCGTTATCTGAAACCTTATTTCCCATAAGAAATAATGTAAATACAATTAATTCATTCCACAAAAAAATAATCACTCAAAAAAAAAAAAAAAAAAAATTTACTTACCTTTTATTGAAGAGTTGCAGGCATCTGGAAGGTAGAGTTGCTGACAGGGGCAGGGTGTTAATGGTTGGAAGGGAAATCCCCCTCCAAAAGGACTTCAGGTAACAAGTCCCTCTCTGGGGTTACTTCCCTTCTTTTTCTTTTAATGCAGAATGCTACACTCCCTGCATGCCTGCTACACTCCTTGCATGCCTGCTACACTCCCTGCATGCCTGCTACACTCCCTGCATGCCTGCTGCACTCCCTGCATGCCTGCTGCACTCCCTGCATGCCTGCTGCACTCCCTGCATGCCTGCTGCACTCCCTGCATGCCTGCTGCACTCCCTGCATGCCTGCTGCACTCCCTGCATGCCTGCTGCACTCCCTGCATGCCTGCTGCACTCCCTGCATGCCTGCTGCACTCCCTGCATGCCTGCTGCACTCCTGCATGCCTGCTGCACTCCCTGCATGCCTGCTGCACTCCCTGCATGCCTGCTGCACTCCCTGCATGCCTGCTGCACTCCCTGCATGCCTGCTGCACTCCTGCATGCCTGCTGCACTCCCTGCATGCCTGCACTCCTGCAGCCTCCACTCTGCATGCCTGCTGCACTCCCTGCATGCCTGCTGCACTCCCTGCATGCCTGCTGCACTCCCTGCATGCCTGCTGCACTCCCTGCATGCCTGCTGCACTCCTGCATGCCTGCTGCACTCCCTGCATGCCTGCTGCACTCCTGCATGCCTGCTGCACTCCCTGCATGCCTGCTGCACTCCCTGCATGCCTGCTGCACTCCCTGCATGCCTGCTGCACTCCCTGCATGCCTGCTGCACTCCCTGCATGCCTGCTGCACTCCCTGCATGCCTGCTGCACTCCCTGCATGCCTGCTGCACTCCCTGCATGCCTGCTGCACTCCCTGCATGCCTGCTGCACTCCCTGCATGCCTGCTGCACTCCCTGCATGCCTGCTACCACTGGGGTGCTACTAGGAAGCTTCTTTGGACCCATGGTGACTTATTTCACAGTGACAATCACTAAACCACCGAAAAAGACACCAAATATATTGTGAATCTTTGAAAGAGCGCGCTAGGTAATGTTCTCTCAATGTTAAACAACGCTTCACTGGCGTTCTGCGCTTGCGCGGAGCAGGCGGACATGTCCAATACCTTTCGGTAACCGAGGAATTTTTCGCTAACCGATTACGAAAAAAGCTTACGTTTTCTGAAGCTTACGTTAACGGAACCTTTTGTTAACCGAGGGTCCACTGTATTCCACTAATTCTTCAATATCTTCAACATCTAAATTAAGCACGTTAGCAAGTCTTACAATTTTTATATTTATGACATCGGCTTGGTTATTTTTGTCAAACCATTCAAAATTATTCACAAAATGTTTTAGGCATTTTTTCCATATGCCTTGCATACACTTTTCTGTCATTCCCTCACATCTGATACTGCGATTATGCAGACTGAATCTTCAACAAAACCATCCATGGTTTGCCGAAAATGTTTGTTCAATGGCCTGTTAACCTGAGTGTAAAGGGAGCTTGGAGCAAAGAAACACAGTAGAAGATGTATTGAAATTGTATTTCTTTCAAAAATCAGCTAGATTAATTCCAAACTTTTGTCTTTTCCTTCACCAAGTATAACAAAGTGCTATTTACACATATGTACACTATATACAAAGGAGTAGTGTTTAGTGCACGTGTTGCGTGGAGGTTCTTTCGCAGATTGGGTAATGAACAGACGAGTTTGGGATGGTAACTTGGTATATTAGACAGGGTGGTATTCTCAGAGCCTTAAGCCTGGTCTATCCCTACACGGTGTCTCGATGGTAACTGGCACTGCCCCGAGCAGGGCTCATAGCGTTCAAAGTATTGACCTTTGACATGGGTGACCTTTGACATTGGCTAACGGTTGCATCGGATGGTCACGTGAGCAGAAACGGTTATACCCTATGAACTCTCACTGAGCTTACAGTGACAGTTCGGCTACGGTACGTATGTCGTCTCGACATACCTCTATACAAACTAAAGACAACAGGCGTAAGACTCTGAGCTGATTCTATACAATATCAAAGTACACAACAGTTGAATCTTATACTTCACATAGATCGTATCGTGACGGAAAACAATCTACTTTACTATATGATATATCATGATACAAAGAAATAATTAACTAAATGAGCTTATTTCTAGAAAATCATGATAAAAGAGATAAAAAAAAAAAATTTGTTCGATCGAACTGTCTTCATGTGATCTACGAATTCTGAGGAAATATATTTACAAGAAGGTAGTGATTAACAGACAAGGTAGATCTGGTGCACTCAAATCTATACTGTTAATTCTCAGAATTCGGAGAGAACGTGAACACATTAAAAAAAAAATTGAGTAATACTAAGTAGATATTATAACACACAGTTAAACGCTTACTACATATTTATCTATACAGGTTATTTACATTTAACCCCAACTCTGCTAGGGTGAGATTGATATAGGCTGTATGATTATCATCTCTGGGTGGATCAAACTGTTACAATAGGTAACTCAACTTCTGATTGAGGAGGATCTACACTGGTATCCACAATTAATACTTGGGGATTTCTCAACACTTGTCGTGTACGTAGGGAATAACGACATTCAGGTTGATCTGACTGATCATTAGAGGTAGAGGGTACAGCAACAGGGAAATTATCAGATTCTGTCTCACTTGTCTGATTGTGAGGGGTGTCAGGGACTTCGTCATCATCGCATACTAACTTCATATGATCCAAATGCGATTCCTTAAACTGACCCGTACTAAGTTCTCTAACTTTATACTTATTGCCATTGATATGTTCGACTACTCGATATGGACCAACAAACTTTTGGTCTAATTTAGGCATTGCAGAAGTTTTATTAAAATTAGTAATCATTACTCTCGAACCTATTTTAATTTTAGTTGGTTTAGCTCGAGAATTACTTACTCTAGTAAATTCTACTGTTGACTTATGAAGCGTTTCACGGATTCTTCTGAAAACACTCTGAGCTTGGCTGGTACGAGTTGCTATGAAATCATCAGGGTTATACGACGGTTTTGGATTAGAATATAGCAACTCGTAAGGCAAACGCTTGTCAACACCATACAAGGCGTAATGTGGCGTGTCACCTATAGAAACATTGAAAGCAGAATTTATAGCACATTGAACATCAGGTATAACTTCATCCCAGGTTGAACTATTGGGATTAACAGTGGCTCTCAAGACATCAAGTACTTTTTTATTAGTTCTTTCTGCTAAACCATTGCTGGCAGGATGGTGTGCAACAATGGTTGATTTAGTAATCTTATACAAGGCACATAGGTTTTCTAGAATCTCGTTGCAAAACTCACCTCCATTATCGGATACTAAGGATTTAGGAGTGGTATGTCTACAGATTATACGTTCCTTAAACGCTTTAGCTACTGTCTCGGCAGTCTTGTCTGGAATAGGAACTAACTCGCAATATCTGGTGAAATGATCGACCATCACACACAGATGTTTATTGCCTTGCGTTGTACATAGAAAATTAGTTAGCAGATCTATTGCAACTCTTTCCCATGGCTCACTAGTAGTGGGATACACACAGTCAATAATTCAGTTCCAACTGGATTTTTTAATTTTCTATCTTTAGCTCACGACTTATGATAACTTTCCTACTGAAGAAATGAACAACTCGGTCGAGTTGATTAACTTATAATCACTTTCCTACTGAAGGAATGAACAGGCTCGGTGGAGTGGATGGATCTCTCCCCGTTTGAAATAGTTAGCTCAATAACACAAAGTATGAGCAAAGGAGAACGGCTCTCACTATCTCTTACTGCAGGTAATAATTACTCGACACACGACACTTTACTCTGCAAAGGAATTACTGTCAACTGGAAAGATCACTATCTGGAACACAAGGGACAACAACTGGCACTCTAGTGAATACACTAGCAACAGAAACGGCTTTCTGCAATTGCTTTTGCATCAGCGAGAGATGCTATAACTCATTCAAGTAGTCTTTCTTCAACAAAGCGTCCCCTGGAGAGGAACTACTACTTGAACTAGCAACATTGCAAGGATAGACTCAGTACTCAAGGCGGTCCGGGATACCTCCGGCACCCTAGGCATCTGAACGCTATCTTGCATGCAAGATATTTTAGGGGCTGAATTCCAGACAGGAGTGACAGCAATACTAGTGTCTTGACCGCTCGGCAACGTTAACAAATAAAACACATACTATCTACAAGAACTAATCTGAACTTCACACTCCGCATCACTCCGGCAAATCTCCGATACAAGCTGGGAGAACAAACACATTGCTCAAAGGCTAGAGACTGTCTTTCAGTCATTAAGGGACTATGAGGACTGTTTACTGACTCATTATCATTCTGGCTCTGAATAGCAGCACACACAGTATTATTGCACAAATTTACTTGAGCATCAGTGCCTTGACTGGCAGCAAACACAGTACGACTTGACTTTACTGGAGACATGACTTCGAGCAAATGGACGAGAATTTAAATGAAATTCAAGAGCCTTAAGCCTGGTCTATCCCTACACGGTGTCTCGATGGTAACTGGCACTGCCCCGAGCAGGGGACACACGCCACAGTTGTCTAGGCTAAGCAGCAGCCAAAAGACAGACAACTTTCCACAACCAGCTCTATGCAGGAATTCCAATGACAAACTGCGAGTGGTAACCACGTCACCTTTGTCATTGTTAAACTCGCATTTTAATTGGCTGAACCGAGTCGTTGATTTGATGATGGGGCCCTCATCACCAAACCCTTAACGATGGTTCGCTGGTTGGAGGGGAGCCTATGTGGGTGTGTTTAACATGCTCCGAATAAAGGTTACATACTCTTTGCATGCAACACCCCCACCCCAAGAGGGCTCAGGACTAGGCTTCCACCTCAAATGGGTAGAGTGCCACCATGGCACATTATAATAATGGGACCGCCTTTCCCCTCAACCATCCCACTCATTAGTTAAAGCTAAACTTTTCTCGAGACATAAGTCCAGCTTTAAACTTAAGAGTGAGACAGCCGACGGTAGGGCTAACGTAGGTCCAAGGTGCCTGCGGTCGGTAGCAGGGCACCCCCCGCTAAAAAAAAAAAACCCCACTAGGGAAAAAAGGGCTGGTTCTACCCAAAGTCCCTAACACATCCTAACTAAATACAATGACTTCTGGACAACACATCAGCTAGTGTGTTAAATTTTCCAGCAATGTGTATAATTTTTATATTGTAGGGTTGCAACCTAATACTCCAACGCATGAGTCTGGTATTTTTGTTCTTCATGTTCTGGAGATACACCAGAGGGTTGTGGTCGCTGTAGATGGAGACCACCTGAGAGGACTGGCCCACGTAGACATCAAAATGCTCTAATGCCAGAAGTAGAGCCAGGCCCTCCTTCTCTATAGTAGAGTAGGCCCTCTGGTGTGGCTGGTATTTGGCAGAGAAAAATGCCACAGGCTGCAACCC